>APFE031063044.1:0-43887 GCA_000404065.3 Pinus taeda | reverse complement strand
TACAAGGTTTCACTACATCAGAGAATTGGTGAACAATGGAGAAATCGTCCTAGAACATTGCAGGACACAAGAACAGGTTGCAGACATCTTGACAAAGCCACTGGACCAGAGAAGCTTTGAATTTTTGAGGAAGTGTCTGGGTATGACTGAATGCCCAGCAGTTGAAATTAAAGGGGAGTGTTAAAATTATAATTCCAACTGAGCGCGCGCGGGTCAGCAGTCAACGGCGTGTCAAAACCACCCAGCAGCGAACCTGAAACCACCGGGAAGATATCGCACCGCCTTTGGCTTAAGGAGGTTTCCGTATGATGGTGCTCCGATGCTGACCTCTGGACAGCCGTGACGTCATCCACTGACATCCATCGGAAGGTAACTTTCTGTCTTCTCACCCCGCCCGATATGCATCCGATTGAAGTGCATCCTCTCCGCCGTTTACACTGTCCAAAGTACGTACGGAGGCCTGTTAAAATTTAATGAACCGTGGACCATCCCATACCTTAAGATTAACACTGTGTCATATGTTTGGTAATGTTTTCTTTAATGTTTTCATACGGCGAAGTTAATAGGAGTATGGGCGAAATATGTCGTAAGTTTTATTTTATTTTTTTAATATATGTTTTTTAAAAAAAAACGTTGACCCCATTTTTGTTGTGTGAAAAACACGCACGGGGATTGTAAGTGTGTTATGTAATTGCATATGAATAAAAAGAAACAGGGGGTCCGCAGCACCAGGAATGAAGATGTGTAATAACACACGGTAAAAAGAAACAAGGGTCCGCAGCAAACCAGTTGATTGTATTCGCAGTAGCGAACAAATGAAAACCAGAGAGCACACTCTCCTGTGTGTGAATATTTTTGGGTTTGTAATGAAAAAGGGGTTTTATGTAGCAGAGTAATTTTGTTTGTAATGTAAGAAGTAAAAATTGCACAGGAGTGCAGGAGAAGGAGAAAAAGTAAATGAAGAAAACTAGTGGATTGTTTTGTTGAAATCCGTGGATTGTTTCACACAGGTGAAAAGGTAAATGTGTAAATCTCTGTAATTTTGTTTTCACACAGCAGTGAATGTAAATGAAATATTTACACACAGTGGTGTAAAATTTCATAGGAGGCAAAGTAACTTTTGTGAAAATGTTTTGGTGAATCCCTCTGAGTAAAAGAGGATGAATATGTCTCAGTCTTTTGTTTAATGAATATAAATCATTTTATGGTGGTGAAATATTCTGTGCTCTGTAATTTTTTTTTTAAAAAGACTTCTCTGTGTAAAAGATCCTGGAGCAAAGGAAACAGAGCATTGCCTCTGTGTTTTATTTTTGTGGTTTTGGTATTTTCCCATAGCAAACAACAAAAATACCCAACAGTCTGCACGCCATCAATTACCCAATTAACTAAAAGCAACATACTAGAAATTGGAACCGGGGGCAAAGACAGTGTTTCACATAGAATTATATATTTGAGATTAATTAATAGAGAATAACCTAAACTCACCTGGCATTCATACTGCACATTGCCATCCCTCAAGATGGATTTCTCAACCACACAACGTGCTCCAGAAAACGACACAGAAAAAGCACAAACATCCACGGGCAGCTTCTCGCATACTATCCCCCCTGATCATTAATCAATCGAACCGTAAGTAATATGTAAATAAAAGGATTGTTAATTCCATTGCCAATTACTGATTACTATGATCGGATGATTAGAAAAGGATTAACCAAGCCAATTACGGATTCTCAATGGAAATGCCCAACATAAATTGAAATCATTGTACATACCATAAACGACTTGCAGAATTGTAACTGAAATAAGGGCTGAGATTGCCAAAATAAGCCTCCCCACAGCCATTTCTGTATTGTTCTGAATCTTGGTTACCACTGCGTTTTCTCTGTGTAAAATGAGGACTTTTGTATAACAACTAACTATGTATATATAATGGCAGACAATGGAAATGATAGTATTAGGAGATGCGTGATTGATGTTTCTGCGCTTCTATGTATGATCATTCGTTAACCGCTATATATATATACGGGTAAGGAGTGGAGAGCAAACAACCGACTGCAATGAGACATTTTCCGCTTTGAGACGTTTTCAACGCCGAAGCTGCCTTGCAATATCAAGCCATGTCGGATGCAGTTGCCACCACATTTTCATGGAAATATAGTTAAAATAGAATATGCATGGACATGGCCAAAATGAAAGTCTCTGAAATCACCGCCATTGAATGACGTACAGACTTGCTGGAAGCATTCACACTGTGTTTGGCTGGAGTGGGGAGTTGGTGTCCCTCGGTTGCACGCGACTATCAAACATGGGTGACAAACGGTACTTTAGAATGAATGCGCCATTTGTGAATTGACTGAGTAATTTGGTAACTATGGTTTCACCTATAACTTCGAATTAAAGCAAAGTTGACATATTCAATTCTAGAAGGCCGCCTAATCTACCGTTGGCGTTTTGTTGGATGTTTCCAATGTAAATGTGACCTGTGAGGAATCGATGCCGAGATCAGAGGAGATCGTGTGGAACGTGGAGCGGAATCTGAATATTTCCAATGTATTTGCTGCAAAGTGCTTGACTTGACTTACCAATTTGTAGGAGCCTAGATTTAGATTTATAAATTCCAATATGCAAAATGTTTCTCAAATTTGCCAGGAACTTTCCCGAAATGGTAAAGCTTTATTTAATTAATAAAAACTTTTACAAGTTAATTTCCCCTTTATCATTTATTTTTATTTGTAATTTTAACGTTTTCCACATGTTCTTACTGCATACGAAGAATAGAATAGGTCTCAATCCCTCAATCCTCTGAACAAGTCATCTCGGTGAAGGTATTTGCCAATACTTTCACATGAACAAAGTGATTGAAATGTGGTATTTAGAAAATAATTTATAATGTATTTATTTTATTAACATGGATATTTGGCAATTCTTTTTTCTCGATTTTATAAAATATTCTATTGTTAATGACTAGTAAGGTTTTTTTCTTGATGTATCCTTGAAAAACCCAACAAAGAATGAAGTGCATGGTTTTAGAGTCTTAGATAAGTAAATCAAGTGCATGTTTTTAGAATCTTAGATAAGTAAATCATGGAGGTGTTTTTAGTATTATAATATTGTCAATATTTTCTATTTTTTATTCATCTTTGAAAACTCATGGTTTTTGACTCTTAAAATATATTACTATTTCTTGAGTACTTGAGCCCCTTATTTGCCAACATGCTCAACAAATAAGACCAATAACTCCTTTTACACTTATTGAAATAATACTCAAGGTCTTTTCATGCTTAACAATCAAACACTCTTTGCTTAAAGCTTTTCCAACCTTCTCTTTGTTGTCAATATCAACTAATAAGATGAGATCCCACATCAAAAACACTCACTCTATGCTTGGTGGAATTGTCTTTTCCCAATGATGGTATCTTTTGAGTGCCTTGTGAGTAGTAGCATTCCTCACTCTTGAACAATTATTCCTATCTATGCATAGAAAGATGTAATCCCTTCACAGGTACTAGATTCAATTTAATTCTTGTTATAATAGAAAGATTGATACATCTTGATGATCAATAAATTGAATTCCCTTTACAACATTGAGTTTGCCTCCCTTTACCAATATTGGTATATGCATACATATTTACTCAAAGGTTGCAGCAAATGAAATGGGCCTCAAGACGAAATGAACCAACTTCTATATATAATCAAGGAACAATACCCCACAACATCCCATTAATGAACAAATATGAGATTATTGAAATGATGCGTTTATTTATTTTGTGGTTCTTACAAATGACCATCTTCAATGCCAAACACTTTTATCATATAAGATCATTTCCACTCAAGGTGCTCCCAAGAAGACGGTGCTTGAAAAGTGGCAATGTGGTTAGCAAAAAGGTGTACTTAAGAACATGAGTATGCTTCTCATTCCATAGCATCATGATTTTCCAAACAACCACCAAAGCTGCGAAGTCACTATTACGTTGTCCATGGTAGGAATGAAGATACATTCTTAAGAGCACATACATGTTCTTAGGAGCTCACATCCACTCACGTGGTATACAAATAGAAAATGGCCATGGCCAATAACAATCTATTTCTTCTATAGACCACTATGCATGTTTTGGCTAACATTGAGTGAATTCAAAGAAAAAATCGAGGGGTTGACAAATTTTTTTCCTCACTTGATTGCATGTAAAAACTTTTAATTGATTTTTTTTCTTAATTTAATTTAAAATTGGAAAAGATAAACCTAAGTTTAATTTTTCTGATTATATTAGAACATACATAATTAATTTGGAGCTTGGTAAAAATCCAAACCGAACACCACCACAAGAGGACACCCCAAATCCCAACCCATAATTAATAAACATTACCATTAAAATCGATGTGTGCCATTTTAGGATCTCTTAATATCCTAATATAAGAGTTGTGGAAGAACAAATATCCCTCTTGGGTGTCACTAGCCACTTCCCTAGACATAATTGTATTGTCCATTACAAATGCTCGAGGCCAATTAACTCAGACTTCTAATAACAAGACCAATTTCTAAATAAATACCAAGTTAGAGATCAAAACACATGAAAACAATGAATCATTCAATTGTTTATTTCCCAACTATTGAATTACAACCATGATCCATAAATAGATGCATTTGTATGGACCGGTGCACCTACCAACTCTTTAGATACCATTGGAAGGACAGTTGGACTATAACATTTGACAAAACTCCCTACAATAATAGGGAGGTGCCTCTATATTCGCTTAGGAAATTATGGGTAAAGTTTATGCTAAGTTACCAAGTCAAGTAATCTAACATTGGTGAATTTTGGGGTGTTTTCATGGGTTTGCACAATAAAAAATGCTAGGCATGACCCATTTCTAGGTCCCCATCCTCTTAGACAAAGGCCTAACCGCCCTACCGATCATCCTCCACTGGCAGAGTGCACCATATAAACCTAGATATCCAAAACTATTTTGAATCATAACTTAGTGCAACATAACACTTCAATAGCATTATCTCAACATGGGTGACCTATAAGTGATGTTATGGAAGGGTTTATACCTTCATCCCTTGTACTAGAGTTTGATAGATATAGGCCACATGAAGCCACTTCATAGATGCTTAAGTTATGGGATACTTGTTATGGTTTGATGGAACCCATTAAACATGCGAGTTTTATGGAGAAGGTTAGTACCCTAGCCAACGCTATGTTATTCATTGATTATGTTTGTGTTTTTTTTCTATATCTAAATATATGAGATTTTTAGTTGTTACTTCCCCATAATAGACCTAAAAACTTCAAAATAACAACTAATGACATTGTTTATTGAGCTAAGAACCCAACTAAAACCACCAGTAATAAAGAGTTGCATTTATATGGATTGGTGCACCTATCAACTATTTATAGAATATTTGATGGATGGGTGATTTATAGCATTTGAAAAACCTCCATACAATAATAGGGAGATGCCTCTGTGTTTCCTTAGGATATTGTGCATATAGTTCATTGTAGGTCAGCATGTCAACTACTTTGACGTTGGTGAATTCCAATTAGTGGGTCATGGGTCTACATAGGATAGAGAAAATTGTTATGCATAACCCATTTATTGGTAGTCATCCTCCTAGATGAAGGCTCAACATCCTCCATTAGTGAATATCAACATCCAAAACCAAACATCCATAAATACCTTAACTCATAGCTTGGTGTAACAAATTGCTTCAATAGAATTATCACACCAAGAGTGACCTATAAGTGATGTTGGGGGAGCGGTTTGGCCTTAATCCCCTATAGAAAATTCCAATCAATAGAGGCCACATGGAGCCTCATAGATGCTTGAGATAAAGGGAGACTTTCTCAAACCCATTGAATCCTACTAAACATTGGAGTTTTATGGAGGAGGTTAACATCATGACCATCTGTATATTCTTCATTGATTACACACAAACACACATGCAGACATAGAGTTTATTGTGTCTTTTATTTCTATGTATAACTATATGATGTTTATATTTTTATACCTAGATAACATACTCTTAATGTTTACAGATTCATTAGTGTGAGTTTCTACCTTTAATGCAACAAGAGAATCAACATACTCACTGGTTGTACCACATACTCAGGTATGGTCAAGCAAGTGAATCATGAATGAAAATGATTTTCATGATCCCTCCTTGCAAAATTTGTTGTGTTTTTTTTGTCTATGTTTTAGATCCTTTAACTCTAAATGTGGTTTTAGCTTGGGCATAATTTTGGCCTTCATTTAGTGTTTCTTAAAGTTGTGGTGTCATCCAATTATGAACCATGTCCACATGGGATCATCCCTTCCTAGGTATCATATGTCTAGTTAAATATTTTTCAAATGTAAATCTTGTTATGTTATATTGGGTTACTTTCACATTTTATACTAAAATAGTTATTATAAATGTGTATGAAAGTTGGCTCATTAATATCTAGGCTAGCACTATCACCATCATACCCTTCACTACCACCCAATTTTTACCTTATCATTTTCCCCAAGATATAGATAAAGTATGATCCTTGATAACCTTGCCCCAACTCTTGGGATACCACTTTCTTTCCCTTGGGTACTATTGTAGCTTCTGCAACACCCTCTAAAAAGTTTTCCTTTCACTCAAATTTTAGAGCCTTGGTCTTTTATATTGTTGTTGCAAACACTAGAGCTCACTTCACGAGATTTCTTGCAGTTCTTCGGTCCCTTTAGCATCTTGGGTTAACCTTCGTCTTTTGGCATGTTTGACCATCATATGATGTTTACAGGCCTTTTCTGATGGTTTCGAAGGTCAGTATTTATGTATATGAGTTGTCCCAAGCATGTAAACATCTGTCACACACATACACAAATGTTGAGCACTATCGCATAAGTGTTTTCACGGTCGTCATAAAGCCTATATTAAGTGTCGCACTTATCATATCTTGTTGTGAGGAAGTCACACAGAGGGAAATTATTTCTTTATGTGTTCTGATGATCTATGTTGTTGTGTCGTCAAAGTATGCTAAGTGTGTGATCACAGTCAAGGTTAATCATAGTTCATCACCCATCCCACACTTAGTCATTTTTGAAAAATCTTCCCAACCGAGAAACTTAGCTTCACTAGGACCTGACTAAACTACGCATTGTGTATTATCATCCATGTAAGCTATGACCTTGCTCCTTGGAATTGTACAATGTGTAGTACCTATCCTCCAAGGTTTCTACTCTGCGCAATTCCTGAGCCCAACTCCCGATTTTGACCTCCAAAATTGTGTAGTTGTGTCTCCTAGTTTGCCTTGAACTACACACTTCACAGCTTCAACCCTCAATCTTTTTCCTTGTTTGCTGGAAATACACAATGCACAAAAGTCTAGCCTCCCTTGGCACCCAAAACTGCACAAATTCTTCTCCTAGGGTCCTTTCCCTCAGCCGGACCCCACTACTCGCAGAAATTGCATAGTTCTATCTTTCAAGCCTCCCTGATCTGCGCATTGTGTAGTCTCAGAGCCCAAGCTCTCCCCTTGATTATTGAAACTACACAATGAGTAGTCACAAATCCCCTCTTCCTAGTCTATGACTTGTCTCGAGCTCAGTTCATGGATAAGAATGCATCATCTTGGACTAGGAGGTTTTTGGATTGAGGTCGTCCCATCATGAGTGAATTGTAGGAACATGTACACTATCAAGTCATGGTGAGATAATGAAGAAGGAGAAGAAGGAGGGAAGAATTACTAAAGACTTTCTTGTACCTAAACTGACAAGTGGATCAATCAAGAGGAAGTAAAGGGACAAAAGTTGGCAACTACCATCGAAGACTAAATATCATTGAAGACTTCGCACCACTAGGCTATGCGGAGGTGAAGAGAAAGAATATCCAAGAAGACATCCATCACTCAGTAGCAATAGTGACTTAAAAATGCCACATCACCAAGTATTCCATGTCAGCAGTGTCATGTCATGTCATGTCATGAGTGGTCATATACCACATCACTATTATGGACCATGTATATTGTATTCAAATGTATTGTAAAGTGGAAGTCCAAAGGACACATATGAATATGGAGAGTCATGTAAGCTTAAAATTCATAGGAATTTGAATAGTCATTAGGGTAGTTAAAGATTGACAAAGGGTAAGCATCGCCCCTTGGTTATATGCCCCCTCATTATATGAGCAAAGGACTTTTCACCTTGGCTCCTCCCACCAGGCATTAGAGATATCATCTAGTTCTTTGAGGAGCAAGGAGTTGCTCCAATGTCCCACTATTGGGGCTAGTGATATACATTGTAAACATGTGTCTTGGAAATTTTTCTTAATAAAATAAGCCTTTAAAGCTAGCATTTTCTTCATGTATGGACTATGAATGTTTGTAATACTATTATGTGGACATTTGTATTTCATGTTTTCTTTCACATGTACTAATATAGTTGAACTATTTCGGTTATTTTAGTGCTTATCTTATTGAGAATGTATTGTGATGGTTTTTATTTTTGTCCCATCCTTGTGGACTATTCCATGAGATATTAGACAAATATTTCCCTATTTCTTGGTTGTAATGACCATTGCATCCGCTATGGACCATTTTGTTGGATGTTAGACGAATCCTTCTGGTTCACATGTGTCTCTTCTTGGGTGGTACCATTAACTATCACTTACAGGCTCACTCTTTCCCCCCTTTGCAGTAGAAGAATCTTGACACAGTTGCAACTGTACACTCACCAGACACACCTCCCTTTCATTCTGAAGACACCATTGCATCCCACTCTTGTGCTGACAGCTAGAGCCAAGGAAAATATTTAAGGATTTGGCAATGGGGCCTTTATACTGGATGGAACTCCTGCACCAAAATGTGTGAGGTATGATTGGGACTTAATATCGGGGATATCCCTTGAATGTTGGTGGGTCTAGCACCGTCAACATTTTGGGTGCTAGAAGGAGGGAAGCTAGTATTTTATGGTTGATAAACCCACCGACCCCATCAATCAATATTATGGTCAAGGTAGCAACGGTCATCCCACTCCCCTAATCGTCCTTCTGAAGTTGGTGGCTCTTGTTAGCCTAGGCATGAAAGTGAAATTCCATATGATCAACTTCGAGCCATCCACCCTATAACCCGTTAATTTATAATTTTTTTTGGATTGATTCCGAGAGTAATCAGTCTTCCATATTCTCCAAAGAAGAATAAGACCACCTCCAAGGGGATAATAGTTTCGACTCTTGAAGAAGTGGTTCTCTCCACTCTTGAAGAATTAGCAGACTCTATGGAAAAACAACAAGAGCCTTCACTTTTTTATGATGGTGATAGAGACAACATTCTAATCTCGGGCACATTTTTCAGCGGGACAGGTGGAGAAGAACAAGAGGAAGAAGATCCAACAGATTCTGACAAAGAAGAGGAGGAAGACAAAGAAGAATACATAGCACCCCAAAATCTGGATTGGATGACTTAGGTTGCACTCACACTTCCAGGTGTTCTACACAAGATGCCAAGGCATTCAAAGAAGCTCTTAACGAAGTATGCCACTGATAAGGCAATGAAGGTTGAAGACCATCAGGACAAATTCTACTTACATTTGCAAACACTTGAGGTACGTTACGGTGATGTTTCGTGTAGATTTTTCCCATGTACCTTGGATGGTAGAGCAGTTGTATGTTATTGAAACCTTCCTTATAACTCCATCCAGAATTGGAGGGGGTTCAAGGAGATCTTCCTCAAAAAAATTTTTGATGATAAGACCTCCGCCATGTTATTGAAGGAGTTGGGTAATCTTAAGATGGAACAAAAGGAAAAGGTGAAATATTTCAACCAGAGGTTCAACCACATCTTGAAAAAAATTCTGAAAAACACAAAGCCTTGTGACTCTATCACCATAGATTACTAGACGTCTGTCTTTCCAGCAAGCATTGCGCAATTTGTGAAGCGAATTGTGAAACATACATTGATAGAAAATTATGAAGAGGCTATCGCTATCGAGAAGGACTTCGCACAATTGCAGTCATGTTGGGAGCGAGACCCCCCAAGGGAAGTTTTGGGGCTAAAAGCCCATGTTTGAGTCAAATTTTGTAATAAAATTGTAAAGTCTCTGCATTTTGTGGTCGTGGAGCGTGAAATTGTCATGTGTCATAAAGGATAGTCTACCCTTAGTTTTGTAAAGTAAATTCAGTTGTAAGAGATCTACCCATGGTCTGCGGACCATGGGATTGTATAAAAAGAGCTAAGCTCTAAGTATTTTTAGAGCGACACCATGTAAGAGAGTCGTAGCTCTGAAATAAGAAGTATAAGTCTTGGGTTGTAGCGTAGGTAGAGGCTCTAGAGATGAGTGCATAGAGGCCTAGAGTACAAGTCCGCAATTGAGTGCACAGACCCTGCAGCTATGTGCACAGGGTGGACAGAGTTTGTAAGCATTTGGAATATATCAATGAAGAGAAATATTCAACAATTCCTATGTCTTTGTTCTGTTAATGTATATTGATATGTTATATATGAACTTCCTTTATTATGATTATGTGATGCGCAAATGAATGCAATTACATTGAATAATTGAATGTAATTATGATTATATGTTTACGCGGTGTTAACTATAATTATTTGATAAAATAAGCAAGTCACTTAGATTAATTGGGGAATCTGCATGGCATGTTGTCATAACAGCACAAAAGTACTTGAGCAGCATGCTAGGGCTGTGTGAAGGTCGATCATACCCTTTCACAGAGGTATTAAAGGACTGAATAAAGGGCTCGTCTTACAAGCCCTAGAGCGAAGCGACCTATGCAAAGGTAGGGACAGAGGAAATCAAATGACATCACCACCATCTTAGGGTGCGAAAACTTGGTTCCAGCATCCCCCCATACTGCTTCAGGTGAGATTTTGGTCCGCACTCTGTGGGCTGATGCTGAAAGCGCCAGTAATCTAGGGATTTGTTTAGCTAATTAATGTTGAACCTCGATCAGGCCCCCTCAAGCCAACAAATGGTTCCATTGCTAGGACCAGAATCTGCATAAGAGATGTGTGATGTTGTATCACTGGAATCCAAATAACAAGGAGATCAGGGATTGGTTGGATAGGAAGATCCATGAATTCACGATGCAGGAGAGTAGAAACTCGCAACTAACAAAGGAATAGTGGTTAGACAGATAGCTATATATAGATATCCAAAATATCTTTTTCTGATCCTTCCCCATTGAACTATACGAGTGGATCGCGAAGCTAGAAAACTACCAAGGAAGGTGGAAACTTGATGGCCCTATTGTTTGGACCTCGTAGCTACTACAGAAATTGGAAGCATCAGAGGACAAGATTGCCCGCATTGTCGATCATTGGATAGATCGAGTCATAGGAGGAATTTTGACTAAATTCGCGGTCGACACCTCAGTCAGCTACAATGAGGTGGAGTGGCACTTTTTCAAAGGACCGCAAGATAAGTACGTAAAATATTTGAATTCCTGGATTAAAATGCTATTGTGTGAAAAATAAGTTATGCAGCTACCTTGATGTATGGAACTACGCGAAGTGGAAAAACTTACAGGAACGAAGGAAAAAAGGGTCCGGAGTATATTCCATTGATTTTGCCAATGCGAGATGACAAGGAAGAGATAGCGAAGTTTTCTCCGTGAAGTGCCATTCAGTTAATAAGACAAGGATTCCCATGAATACCACCTCCACCTCAACCATAGTTCAGTATGGAAAATAGAGTGAAGCTGCCTTTTTTCAAAGGCTTGGGAAATGAGGACCCGAACCAATTTCGGTTCGTTGTGAGGGCTTTATGGGAAGCTCAAGGTGTTACAAATGATCATATAAAGAAGTTAACACTGGTTAGTGCTTTGCAAGATCATGAGCTAACCTGGTATATTAAGTATTCTAATGATATCCTTGTTGGAAATAAGATTGAGAGGGGGGGTGAATTAGTATTATTTGGTCAATTATTTTCTTTTTCAAACCCAAAACATATACGCTACTTCAGTTACAGAAAACCGTGTATATATGCAACTAGAGATAAGGAAAACCGCGTATACCATACAGACTTATAATTTAAAATATTCTACAGATGTTGAACATTAATCTGTGCATCAGGATCATATAAACAGTAACCAGGAATAGAAAAATAGAGCATAAGACAGTCACATACAAGAACACAAGATATAAGGTGGAAACTCAATGTGGGTGAAAACCACCTGCTGCAATATGTCTCTATCTTTTCAATTAGAAACTTCTTTTTACAATGATTTTGTACTGGTGCAGTCATTTACCAATACGCAGGCTGCTACCTGCAGAGAGCTACAACCCTCTCTCATTTTCCAGCTTCTCTTGGAAGGGAGCTACGACCCCCTTAGTTCTTGTACTAGTTGAGATACTAGTACGTAGGCTGCTACATGTAGAAGACTACAACTTTCTCTTCCTTCCAGGGACCACGTTTCATAAATTTTCAGACTGGATCCACAAATAACATCAATCAAACATCAAGAATTTTTGCATCAACCAATCACCTTTTCACCAATCAAAACTGAATCAAAATAAACACTTCTCTGACGACTGTACCTAGATCATAATAACAGTAATCACACCCCACTTCTGAACCCAGAACACTGTAGCAATAAACAGAAGCAACTATAACATAAATCAAGAGATGTACACTACTCCACTATTCAAAAACCTGATACTGATCTATAAATTCATTCTTTCAAACATTCAGATTTTAGTTAATCCAGATTATTCAGATTTATAGATCAAGCGTGCACCACATATCATAGATCAAAATCATATAGAGATACCACTATTCCAGCCTTAAGATTTTGACCCATCAATAGAACTTATCCTTCTCCTTGCGCTCAGGTTCCTTCTTCATTCAGATCCAGATCTGCACCATAATCCAATTACAGTATTCCAGATCTCGCACTTTATCAGATATTGAATAATTCAGAAGATGCCTTGCCAAATGATCTCCTTCCTCTTTTATAGCCTTAGGCCTTTCACAATACCACGGACCAAAAACCATAACAATCAATACCATGGACCCAATACTTGGGATCAACACTTATGACGAGATACCATGGCCCAAAACCATAGGTTCAAATACCAAGGACTAAATACCACGGACCAAAACCATAGGATCAAAAACTATCGAACTAATACCATGAACCAACCATAATATTTCCCATGTGCGTGCACTTTTCTTTGCATGAAAGTGCGTGAACTTTTCTCTGCATGAAAGTGCGTGAATTTTTCTCTGCATGAAAGTGCGTGAACCAGAAATTTTTTTTTACTGCACTATAATTTATTCTCTGCATGAAAGTGCGTGAACTTTTCTCTGCGTGAAAGGAACTTTTCTCTGCATGAAAGGAACTTTTCTCTGCATGAAAGTGCGTGAACTTTTCTCTACGTGAAAGTGTGTGAACCAGAAAATAACTTTGCTGCACTATAATTTATTATTTGAGATGAGTCGGTTGCCATCAAGTACAACATATGTATCATCATGCCAACAATCTCCCCCTTTGGACTTGATGGTAACAACAACCAATCACTCTCCCCCTTTGACATGAAGGGCAAAGGGGCGGACTACCATACTCCCCCTGAGTACCTGCTGAAAACTCTGAACGAGATCCCCCTTTGTATATGCTCTGTGTTGAAATGTTGTCTGCAAAAAGATGTTCTACAAGAAAGAACATGATTCCATACATTATAAGTAACCTTCCTATCATCAAGACTCATACATACATCCATCTCCCATCCATGTGGGAATACACAAGATAGACAAAACTCATTCATCGCAGGCATAGTGGGGAAACCAAAATAGGCCGTTACATGACCTTGATATGAAAAGAAGTACATGGCATAGAGACAAGAACAACTATCAGCAAAATTAACCTTCAGACCAGCACACATTGATCTACTCCACCAAAAAACTCTTTAGAAATCAAACCAAGGACTGCTAAGATAATGCCAATAATGCATCATTAGAAGAATATATGCTCCCCCTGAATTGTGCCAGATGATTTCTGATAGACCCATTCGACCCACATAGACCGGAAAATGTATGTGTATCCACCTGCGTACAATAGACAAGATTCAATAGCAGGATGATGCATCAACAACCCCTAGCTTCTGTCTGAGGTATTCAAATGTCTCCCTGGGCAATGGTTTGGTGAGTATATCAGCAACTTGTTCCTTGGAGGGAACATACTCCAATTTGGCCTTTTGTTCAAGCACTTGTTCCCGGAGAAAATGATACTTGATTGGTGTGTGCTTGGTCTTTGAATGCATGAATGGGTTCTTTGAAATGCTGATTGCACTTGTATTATCACATAAGATGGAGATAGGTGGAGTACAAGTGATTTGAAAATCTTTCAAAGTTTGCATCATCCAAAGGAGTTGTGTGCAACAAGATGCAGCAACCACATATTCTGCTTCAGCTGTAGATAAAGCAATCGAACTCTGTTTCTTGCTGAACCAAGATACTAATCTGGAACCCATAAAGAATGCACCACCACTAGTGCTTTTTCTGTCATCGACGCTTCCAGCCCAATCTGCATCTGTATAAGCATGAAGATTGAGATCTGTATCTCTAGGATACCATAGACCATAGTTTTGAGTTCCTTGAAGATACTTGAAAATTCTCTTTACTGCCTAAAGATGAGTTTCCTTTGGATTTGCCTGAAATCTTCCAACTATTCCCACTACATGCATGATGTCTAGTCGAGTTCCTGATAGATAGAGAAGACTACCAATCATAGATCTATAGGTTGGTTGATGCACTGATGCCGAGTCATCATTTGCGCTGAGGCTACATCCTATCACCATCGGGGAACATATAGGTTTCAAATCCTCCATCCCATATTTCTTCAAGATCTGGATGAGGTACTTGGTTTGAGATAAAAAGATACCACCTTCATTTTGTTGGATTTGTAAACCAAGAAAACATGTCAGCTCTCCAATCAAGGATATTTCGAATTCTTTCTACATCACCAAGGAAATTTTTTTACTCATAGCTTCTTCACTGCTGCCAAATATGATATCATCAACATACACAACAAGTATTAGCAATTTGTCATTTTAATTTTTTATATAAAGATTGCTATCTGTTGATCCTTTTGAAAAGCCTTGTTGATGAAGGTATTTATCCAGATGATAGTACCAAGCCCTTGGAGCCTGTTTAAGACCATAGACAGCCTTCTTAAGTTTGCATACAAGTTTTGGATCCTTTCGAAGAATGAATCCATCTGGTTGCTCAATGTACACTTCTTCTTCTAAGTTTCCATTTAGAAAGGCAGATTTCACATCCATTTGAAATACTTTGAATTTCTGAAAGCTAGAGAGAGCAAGGAACATTCTGATGGCCTCAAGTCTAGCAACGGGAGCAAAGGTTTCTTCAAAGTCTATTCCTTCTTGTTGAGCATACCCTTTACAAACAAGTCTGGCCTTGTTTCTAATCACTTCCCCATTTTCATTCAACTTGTTTTTGAAGATCCATTTTGTCCCTATGACGTTCTTATCTTTTGGTCTAGGAACCAACTCCCAAGTGTTATTCTTTTTTATCTACTTAAGTTCTTCATCCATTGCCTTGACCCAGCATTCATCTTTGCATGCCTCTCTTACATTTTGTGGTTCAGTGGAGGAAAGTAATGCCAAATAGCTTGAAGCTTCTGCAATTGCTCTTCTTGTTTGTATTCCTACCTCTTTTTGCCCAAAAATTTGAGATTCTGGATGATTCTTCTGAACGTACCTGGATGGAGTCTTTTCTTCTATCCTTATTTGTTCTTCAGGCTCCTCATGGGTTTCTTCTTCATAGGTTTCTTCTTCATCATGAATCTGATTTGATGTTGATAGCTAGTCCTCATCATCTTCGAAATCTTCAGATCTTACTTGCCTAGGAGCGTTTCTTCTTCATCAACCACTACATCAATACTTTCAACAATTTTTCCAAGCCTTTTATTATAACACTTGTAATATTTGCTGTGGGGAGAGTAACCAAGGAGAATGCCTTCATCTACTCTAGGTTCAAACTTGCCAAGATGTTCATTAGTATTTTTGATATAACATTTGCTTCCAAAAATTTTGAAATATTTTACTGAAGGAGTCTCACCATACCAGAGCTCATGAGGGATTTGAGTGCTGTTCACCCGGACATTTGTTTTGTTGAGAATAACAACTGCAGCAAATGCAGCATTACCCCAGAAAGTTGTGGGAGTTCCAGACTCATCAAGCATAGCACGATCCATTTGTTGAACCGTTCTGTTCATCCTTTCCACTACTCCATTTTGCTGAGGAGTCCTGGTTGTAGAGAATTCTCTTCTTATTCCATGTTCTTCACAAAAATCGAAAAATTCATTTGAGGTAAATTCTCCTCCTCGATCAAACCTGAGGAATTTGATTCTGTGATCTAATTCGTTCTCAACCAAAGCTTTGAAGGATTTGAATTTTTCGAAGGCTTCATCTTTATGCTTCATGAGTCCTATGCAAACCATCCTTGAATAGTCGTCAATGAATAATATAAAGTATTCTTCTCCCCAAGGTGACCTTTTCCTAGACAGACCACATACATCAGTATGGACAAGCTCAAGAGGCCTGCTAGATGATCCTTCCTTATCAAGGAAGTTAGTTCTGGTTTGCTTACCAAACTGACATGATTTACATATTATATTATCTAGAATTTTGATGTCTGGAAGACCACGAACTGCTTGGTATTTGCATGCTTTCCTTATTTGCGAGAAGCTTAGATGACCCAATCTTCGGTGCCATAGCCAGTGTTCATCATTCTTGCTTAGATAGCATTGATGTTGTCCCTCTTTGAATATGTACAAATTATTTGGAGTTCTTATGCCTTTGATCACTGTTTTTCCTGTATCAAGATCACGAACATTACATCCATTTGATCGAAATATTACCTCTGTTCCTTGATCACACATCTGATTGACACTCAATAGATTATGCTTTAATCCATCAACATACATAACATTTCCTGCTTTGACCTTTTCTTTTAAAAGAACAGAACCTTTACCTTTTATGAGTGCAGGGGTGTCACTTCCAAATGAGACCTTCTTCTCCTTCTCCAAGGCACTATATGAATGAAGTTTTTCTTTATCACATGTCATATGTTTCGAACATCCACTATCGATGTACCATTGATTTTCTTGCCCTTCCACATATAAGGATATACCACATCTTTTTGGTTGTGATTCTTTCATTCTCCATGTTTTGATATTTGAGGCTTGCTCCTTCTGAGTTGTCTGCCGAAACCTGCTCCTGCATTCAAAATATTCATGACCAAAATGATTACAAATAGAACATTCTATTTCATTTTCAAGAGCAGAAAAGTTATTGTAGGTCCTTTTCATGATCCCAGTCACACTCCTCTGTTTTTGAGTTTCTCTAGTCATGATAGTTTTGTAGGAAACACACTGAGCTGCTTTGTGTCCAAAGTTGTGACAAGAGAAACATTGACCATTGAACAATTTCCTGCGATTATCAACCCTGCGGACCGAATGATTGTAGTTTTCATTGACATCCATTCTTGAGGCAAATTGAGAATGATTTACCTGTGGTCTATTGTATCTTCTGTTTATCCTTGAAGCAGATTGCCCCTGATTTACTTGGTGATCTCTGTTCATTCTTGAAGAAAAATGTCCTTGATTTACCTGGTGAGCAGCATTGTGCCTTTGCTGTCGATTGTCAATTTGTTCACTTCTCCTTGCTGCATCAATATAACTTTTGGAGGTGGATGGCTTCTGTGCTTGAGATGCTTCTTCGTTATATCCCAGACCTGTCTTGATTAGTGGAGAACGCTGCACTTTGATGATCTCATCTAACGTTTCAGATCCTTTAACAAATCTAAGATTAAGAGCTTTAGTTTTCTTGATCTCTTTTCTAAGTTTCACTATTTCACATTCTAACTTTTCATGATGTTTTTCACTTTCAGCCAGTTGAAATTGCAGAGTATCAATAATCATATTTTTCTCTTCTAAACAAATTTTGAGTTTAGAAATCTCTTCATAAAGACCTTCTTCATCTATTGCATCCATGAAATCATCATCTTCAAAAGCCATTAAAAGTCTATAATTATTACTTTGTTTGTCTTCATCACTATTTGAAAATCCATCACTGTCTTCATGAGTGTAGTAGCTTTTCTTACTTACATTCTATTTCTTGTTCCATCTAACAGGTTCCTTACCTTTGTCAAGCTTATCTTTATGAGGACACTTGGCAGCATAGTGACCAAATCTTCCACAAGCAAAGCATTTGAAGGGTAACTTACCTCTGAATCTTCCAGCACCCTGTTGAAGGTTCTTGACAAAATTTGATTCTTCCTCTTCTTCTGACATATGTCCCGACTCATAGTAATCTCCTTTTCCTGAAGCCTTGAATGTAGCTTCTCTCCTGTCTGATGGTCCTCCTTTCCTCATTTCGTAAGTGGTTAGAATTCCGTGTAGCTGTGACATGGTAATTTTCTGTAGATTCTCCTTTTCTTCAATTGCAGAAACTTTTGATTCAAACTTAGGAGATAAAGATCTTAGAACCTTTTCAACCACAACAACCTCTTTTATTTCTTCACCCAAGTTTTTCATACAATTAACAATCTCATCTATTTGTAGGAAATAGTTAGCCACACTTTCATCATTGTACATTCTGAGATTTTCATACTGAATTCTGAGGGCTTGAAGTTTTTCTCGTTTTACCTGTTCATCTCCTTCATAGCTCAGAACGATCTTGTCCCATATTTCTTTTGCGGTTTTATACTGCATAACCTTGACGAATTTTGATTGAAATAGACATCCTAATAGAGTATTGACAACCTTTGCATTTGTTTCAAACTGCTTCTTCTCATCCGGATCTGTGGGAGTTGCTGATGGAAAAGTGTACCCTGTATTTATGATATCCCAGACTTTTGTACCAAGAGATTGAAGATAGGCAGTAACTCTTACCTTCCAATAGACGAAATTGGTCCCATCAAAATTTGGTGGCCTGATCGATGCTTCTCTCTCGTAGTTGCTCATGATGATAGATCTTCCTTCAAGTGATCAAGCTTCTTTTGAAGGACCTGCTCTGATACCAATTGTTGGAAATAATATTGAGAGGGGGGGTGAATCATTATTATCAAATCTTTTCCAATAAACACTTGCAGATCTGACTAATGAAACTTGTATATACCTTCCAGATTTTAATGTAATTTATTCTTTAGATGTTAACCATTATTCTGTATGTCAGAACCATATAATAATAAAGAGGAACAAGAAACATAGACAGTCACACCAAAGAACACCAGATATAAGGTGGAAACCCAATGTGGGTGAAAATCACCTGCTGCAATATGTCTCTATCTTCTTTCAAAGAAACTTCTTTTTACAATGATTTTTTACTGGTGCAGTCCTTTGCCAGTACGCAGGCTGCAACCTGCAGAGAGCTACAACCCTCTCTCGTTTTCTAGCTTCTCCTAGAAGGGAGCTACAACCCCCTTAGCTCTTATACTAGCTAAGATACTAGTACGTAGGTGCTGACTTACAGAAGGCTACTACCTTCTCTTTCTTCCAGGGACCACGTTTCATAAATTTTCAAACTGGATCCAAAACATCAAGTACATGTGCATCGCCCAGTCTCCTTTAAATAAATAACTTCTCAGAATGCAGTAACCAGAAAATAACACCAGTAAACAGACACCAATTTAAACCCAGATCTTTGCAGAAACAGATAAAAGACAACTAAAATATATTTTAGGAAAGGTCCGCAACTTCACTGAAGGAAACCTGCGGATATACACACTTCTGCCATGACGAGTCTGTGCAACTCCGCACTTGTACTGTCTACTGTTCAACGCACCTCCGCACCTACTCCGCCGATTCAACTGCGCACCTCCGGATTTATACAGTTTATCAGTTCTCAAACATACCCCAGACTGTCGAAATCACAGATCCGTTCATGCGTCAAAGGGGTCTCAACTCTTCAGTAGATCTGACTTATAATGCTCTGGTTTCTCCTTGATTCAGATTCAACTATGTCTCACCAACCGATTATCATAAATTCAGATCTTGCTCTTCTTAAGATTTTCAACACTTGTGATTATCCAAATGATCTTCTTTCCTTTTTATAGGCTAGGCCTCACTCAAAACCATCTCAAATGTTTTTGAGATTAATGCAATTGTGAGTTTGTCTTTGGAACCTCCACCACCTACAATATTTGACACTATTCAAGCATACCAATCCGATGAAAATGATGAAAACACTGCTAGAACCACTTGCTTGAGAATAAAAGAATAAATATACACAAAATCCAAGATATCAGATTGGATGCTTATGTGATTCATGATATAATGATTAAGATCTTGCGGAAAATCACATGGAGAATTCTTGGTCTATATATTAGTAATAACCACACTAATTTTTATATTTTATGTAAAATTTACATACAAATTACACAATTAAGTACAGATTAGATACAACATACATTAAAAATGAAAGTAATTAACACAGTTTGCATTAATCATCTCATTCCTTCTTAGTTATTTTTTAGAGTATAAATCAAATTTGTTCTATAATCTTCCTGAATCAAACAGAAGTTTTAGGGAGAAAGAGAAATAAGATAAATGTGCCTTATGCCACTCTCTCAGTGAAACTACAAAGTTATGATTGAATTTATTGGTATAGTTTGTTGTGCATACATTATGTTGCTAATAAATGGTACATAAATTTATTGTTTTTACTAAGATATCAAGGTTCATTAGAATACATATCCAAACTTTGTTAGAAAGATACAAAATACATACATAAGATAATTCCCAACTCTAAGTTAAATGAATGATGATTGTTACAAGTATCAATCTTCTTTTCTTTCTTTATTGATTTCTTCCATAGTTTCTCCTACTGGTGACTAAGATTTTTTTTTCATTTATCTAAAACGCGAGAGGGGATCAGATAGGAATACCCATGGGTTGAGGAGAATATTGCTTTAGTAACTCCCTTCTATTCCCCCTGCCTCACACCTTCGAAGAAGTTACTATCGGTGGTGGTTCTGGCTTCGAATATCCATATCTATTATATATGTATTAACAATTGATAGTATCAGTCGAGCCCACACACTGAAATGTGAAATGTTTGGAAAGTGAAGTAACATATTTCCAATTAAATTCACAAGACTACACAAGTAAACGAACCCTGGCCAACCCATTGAAGTATGAGTGGAGTATTTGCTTCTGTTGTGGAATATGAACTAGGCACAGAATACAAATTGGATGTCTCCCTCTTTGAGAGATTGGTAAGCAGAGGGATTGAGCATGTGACTGTAAGATGCCAAAGAAGAATGAGGCCTGCAAATTTAAGATTAATATCTTATCTCTATCCTTCATTGTAGGACCACAACAATGGGAGCAAGTATGAAAACATCAATGCAATTAGAAGTGATGTGTTTTCCTTCAATCGTAAAGCCATGGAATCCTAGGTCGTGGACACCAACAACAAGATTAACATAAGTGAATCCCAACTTGCAGTGACATGGACATAGGCTTTCATTTATTGTTTAATGGGTTATATAGAAATTGTAGACAAATATAGGATTGAATATGTATAGAAACATATAGAAAGATATATAAATAGAACCTGAGGCACCAATTCCTAGTTTCCTTGGAGCCAATATTGAGTTGGGCGTAAGTCTGAAATTTGAATGGCCATATGCCTTGAGAGTGTGAGTGTCAGGGAAGTAGATCGCCCAAAGCTCCTCTTTTTCTCCTGTAAGAAGTTTGACGACGAAGCCATGCCACCAATAATCTGTATCATAAGCTTCCATTGTGTGACTGCGTCCCAAATTGAGAAATGGAGGAGCAACTAAATGTAGGGTGGAAATTGGAATTTATGATCATGTTTAATACATTGTGTGAGATCTTTCTTCTAGATTTCAACCACATTCTTATAAGTTCTAGGCTTGTAGTTGGCGAATCAATTGTCCTTCAGTGAGGATTTCACCGCCATTCAATGAGGATTTATGCCAACTCCAACTTCAAGTACATGTCAGTTTCCAACTTGCAAAAAAACCCCTGGGAGGCTGGCACTTCGAGCGCTTCAAGCGGTACTGGTAGATGGAAAAATAAATGGGCATGATGATGTTTTGGAAAAAAAATAAACGTAAAAAATACGGGTTCCACCGTTTCAAGCATGTCACAAAAAATGACATCCACAAATTCCAAACGTCGAATATGGGCAAAATGCCCTATAACAGGAAAAATGCACGTCAAATTCCATCCCTAGTTGATGCATCTTCATCCAATAGCCACTCTAGAGGAACCACTCCCTTTAAGGTACAAGTCAACTTTGACATTCCCATATTTGAAGGCCAGATAGATGCAAACATTGTAGATAGATGGTTAGATCTATTGGGACGATATTTTTCAGTTCATGATTTTTCCAATTGGGAAAAGATTACCTTTGCACTCTTCAAAGATGCACACCATGTCAAGGATTAGTGGGAAACCCACTGTGAATAGAAATACGAGAGAGAACCCTCACTATTTTCAGCCACACCCACATCGAATTATTTCCGAGATGCCATAAAGGAACAATATGACCCTGTCAGGAGCTATGAAGATAAATACATAAAGTGGACCATGCTACAGTAGGGAAGGGACCAAGATGTGCCGAATTTCACAAATATTTTTTGTATCCTTCATACTCAAGTACCACTCCTATGTGTTGGAATATCCTAACAACTATCTACACAAGTACATCTAGGACGAGATGGAGTTCCTAGACATCTTCTTGCTTGATGCCACCTATCGATACACTGTCAAGTTCAAGAAGAAATTTAAACAGACGATGTGAGACATTGGATCTACAAATTCGAAGCAAGGGAAAGGTGCCCCCAAACCGCAGAACAAAGGAAAACGCTAAGGCAAGGTGACCTAGGACAACCTGCCAAATATGCAAGTAAAGAACAACACCATGAAGACAAACAAGGACACAGGAAAAAGGTGTGAGTTCCGTAAGGGCCCCATTCACAACACAAGTGAGCGTCGAGCCAAGCAGTCACTGGTGGATGAGCTGAAGGGTTCCAAATCAGATGCATGTCTCAACTTTGAGTCAGAACCTGACAAGGGGAATGACAAAGGGAAGCAGATTATTGATGCGGAACCCAATGCCACCATTTCCACCACCAAGATCCAGAAGATTGAGGTTGAAGATCAAGAGGAGGGGGAGTGTCTCTTCCACTAACATATGTGGTTGAAGGGTTCTCCACTGTAGTTCATTGTATATAATGAGATCCAAAAGAACCTCATTTCAGCAGAGGTCGTGAAGTGGTTGGGCCTACTAACCACACCACACCCTTAGTCGTACACCATTGGGTGGCTTCACCAAGGATGAGATCTCTGTGTCAACCAACAATGTCGACTTCCTTACAACATCAAGCCCTTTATAGACGAGGTAATGTGTGATGTTTCTCCTCTTAAAGTTTGTGATGTATTATTAGGACAACCACACTTTTCAAAGTGTCATGTTGTGTATGAGTCTAGGTGTCACACTGTTATTATTACTTTGGGAAATAAGTTATATAGGATACTAGAGATAGCACCACCTACTGCCATCTATTGATCTTTGTGAAACAATTCAGTAAGATCATTTCCCATACTGAGAAATTTGTCTTCCTTATGATTCGACCTCAAGGCAAGAAGAACATTATGGCCACATCCACGACCTCCAGACATGGCTCCTCCACACGATAATAGCATATGGACAAGGCCGTGGAGGAGTATAGGTATATCTTCACCTCACCCACAGGGGTACCCATACACTATCAGGTCAAGGACGCCATCGATCTGACCTTGAGCACACCACTACCCATGGATCGATCTATCGATGCTCTATTCTAGAGAACGATGAAGTCAAGAGGTAGATTCAGGAGCTATTGCAAAAAGGACACATCAAGCCAAGTTCACCACCTTGTTGGAGCTCGATCTTGTTGGTACAAAAGAAGGAGACCTGGAGACTCTATGTTGACTATCAGGTGTTGAATAAGATCATTGTTGAGAATAGGTATCCAATATCATGAATTGATGACCTTTTGGACTAGCTCAAGGGGGCCAAATATTTTAGCAATATTTACTTGAAGTCTAGTTACCACAGGTACTAATCGAACCCTTCGATGTGTGGAATCTTGCCTTCAAAGTCAAGGAGGGACTTTTTGAATGGTTGGTCATGCTTTCCAGGCTGAGGAATTCCCCTGCAACTTTCATGAGTCTGATGGACAACATCTTGCGACCCTTCACCAACTCATTCATTGTAGTGTATTTGGATGATATCCTGATCTTCAACCAGAGTTGGAAAGAGCACGTTCACCATATTTGGCAGGTCCTCCAAACCCTACGTCAACACAAATTGTGTGCCAATTTGGAGAAATTCACTTTTAGTATGACCCAGGTTCAATATCTGGGGTACATCATTGATGAGCGGGGTGTGCATGTTGACCCAACCAAGAAACAAGTTATTCAGGATTGGTCCGGCGAAACCACTGTAATAGAGCTCTACAACTTTGTGTGTCTTGCCAATTTCTACTGTAGGTTTGTGTTGGGTTTCTCTCATATTACTTGGCCTTCGAGTCAAGTCACGAAGGGCAAAGAGAAAGAAAAATTATTTTGGTCTGAATCCCAATAGAAGGTTTTTTCCAAGTTGAAGCATCACCTCTACTCTGCACCAATGCTCACATTAACAGACCTGCAACAACCATCTGAGATTGAGGCAGATGTCTTCGACTATGTTATTGGTGCAGTTCTTACCCAATAGGGGCATCCGTTGGAATATCACAGTGAGACACTTTCAAACACAGTCCTAAAGTATCCCACCTATGAGAAAGAGATGTATTCCTTTGTGAAAGCCTGCTGATAATGGAAGCATTAAATTCTAGGGAAGGAAATGGTCATCCACATAGGACACCAAACCTTGCAATTCATATAGACATAAGGAAAGTTGTAGAACAATCACCATAATTTTTTTTCCAAATATCTGGAACAGTTCCATTTGAACATTAAGTATAAGATGGGAAGCACCAATAATGTTGTAGACTGCCTCAGCTAACTGCTGGTCATAGCGTTGACTATTGTGCTTGACTCTTGTAGACATGAGACTTAAGAATGGCCATATATTTACAAGAGTGATCTAGAATTCAACACCACATACCAAATGCTCCTTCAAGGTAAGAAGGTTCTAGATTTTCACCTCCAGGACACATTATTATGCCACTTGGGACACCTTTGTGTACCTTCAAGAGAGCATGCCAAAATGATTTTGGAGACACACAACAATTGAGTCATTGGAAATTTTGTGGTAGAAAAGATAGTTGCAGTAATGCAAAAGTATTTTTTTTATTGGCCAAAACTTTGATAGGATGTTGGGAAGTACATCAGATCCTACATTGCTCACGTCATTGCCAAACATACAATAAAAAAAGCATGACCTGTATACTCCTCTACATACTCCTAGCTGACCTAGGAATCCATATCCATGGATTACATGTCGGGCCTTCCTTCTACCAAGCATGGAAACGACTATGCTTTCGTGGTCATCGATAAATTCTCTAAGATGCTTATTCTGGCGGCCAACAAGAAGAATATCTCAGCAGAAGCCATTGCAAAACTATTATTTGAATGAGTATAGGTACACTTTTGGATCCCACAATCCATTATCTTGGATTGGGATAGTTGGTTCCTAATTGCATTATGGTCAAGCCTCTCGTCATTGTTTGATACCAAGCTCACTAAGTCCATGACCTTTCACCCTTAAATTGATGGCCAAATAGAGGTCATCAACAGGATGATCGTGCACATCCTGTGCATGTACAACTCAAATCACCCACGCACAAGGGATGAGAGCCTCCCCTATGTCCAAAACAACTACAACATGGCTATGTGATTCCAACCACTATGTCCCATTGCTATTGTGATACCATTTGCAACTACTTAGGTAGATCAGGATCATGTATAGTCCGAAGCTGAAATGGATAACAACTTCATTGAGCGCATTCAACACATATACTAGTAGGTCCATGACATATTGGATAGAGAAAATGAATAAGAAACATCATGATCAACATCAGGTGTGACACAAGTTCTAGGTGGTTGATAAAGTTTAGTTACATTTGCAGAAGGAGCACCTCATTGGGCCCCACCGCAAGGTTTTCCCACTCTGATGTGTGCCTTACACCATCATTACAGTTGTAGGGGAAAATTATTTCAAGCTAAGAATTCCATTGTTCCTTGGCCTACACCAAATATTTAATGTGGACCAGTTGCGGCCATACTTTCCCCTATTGTTGGACACATATGGCGTTGCTAGGCAGTTGACACCAATAGAGCTCAATCCAAGTTGTATCCAACATGCCAAAAATGATAGTATCATGGAAACACATATCAGGAACACTTTCCAACAAAGGGTCCAACTATATCGAGTTGTCAAAGCAAGCCAACTACTTCACCATGACAAGTGGCTCACTAGGGACTAGTTTCAACAGAAATTTCCTCACCTCATAGAGGCTCTACAAGCAATGGGGACCATTTCTTCCTAAGGGGGGAGGACTTATCCAGATGGATATTGGTGGCCACATGCCTATTCTACCTACACCCAGTTGGTTTCATCGTTTTTCCTTGATTATAGTAGCATTTACTATTTTTAGCATTTTTTTGGGTCCTCAACTTTCGGAGTTGTTTGGACCCCCTAAACAATGTTAATTTGAGGTCTGTGGAAGGGGCCATCCACAAATCTAGTATTACTAAGAGATATATTTCTATCGAGGTATTTTACACACAAAACGAATATCATATGGCCAAGTTATGAGCCCGGGAAGTTGGCTACCTAATTAACCCCAACGGGGTCCACAAACTCTTGGAATTCCATCTCCTAGGGTTACGTTTTTGTTTGTTTAAGGTTTCCATTTGTTTTTCAATAATAAAAAGGCTCTTGAGCCTCATTGTGACCTAGTTCAAAGGCATATAGCCGCCACATCTATTCTCAGAGATAAACTACCATCGACTGAGCTAGTTTATTTCCATTCTAGATGTAAGCATATTTCAGTTCTCTGATGTTAATGAAATGAAGTTTTTATTTCTACTGCATCTCTGTGTTTATGTTTATATATGTCTTCTATTGCGTCCCTATACAAGTCTAGATCAACAGTAGTGGTTGAACTCTACACTCAAATCTAAATATCAACATGAAAATACAAGACTTTGAATTTCTAGAAATCAATGTCAAGTCAGATTAAAGCTACTTGTGCAATGCTTTTAAACATGAATTAATTAAATTATATAACATTAACTATACGTTTTAAAACAAATATTTTAATTTGAAAAAGTAAGTGTTTAAACTAATGAAAAATTGGCATGACAATGCTACAATCGAAGCTAAATATCGACAATTGACATCAAATTAAGGTCATTAAATTATAGATAGATTGGCATTCAAAGCTATAACTGTAGCAAATTAACATTTATGAGAGATTTTTAACCTTCCGACACAATCCATTTGTGTTTTAAGCATTTCTTTCTAATTTTTTTATTCTTGTCTTTCTATCGCCATCCCATTTGCACATTTGTTAATGGTTTTTATTTCGTAACACTTTTTTAATATTTTTATTAGTTTTGTTTTCTAATATTTGACGTATTTTATTGTGTGGAGGTTTCATTGTGCGGAGTGAACTCTACACTCTGCACAATAAAACCTCTACATTTTTCTGAATTATTTTTGATGGGGACAACTCTAGATAGGGCATCCATGTGGACACAATGTCTCCAATAAGTAATGCCAAAAGTTAAATAAGATGATCGGGTTTACACATGGAATGGTTGTAAGAGCACATCAAATAGGTGCACATGAATATTAGACTAGAAAAAGAAAAGTTAAAAGAAAAAAATCAGTAGTATACCTTAGCTCAAGTGTATAGCAATAGAACTACAATGTAGTCAATTGGTATAAAAAGGGAGATATATTGCTATTTGGATCAACCACTGATGGGTGAATGCATGAAGATGGGTTATATATTTGGGCCAAATATGGTAATGAAATTTCAAGTTTTCTTCTTTTATCAAATTGCAGCTCTCAAAATTCATATAAGCATTGTGAATTTTGATTCAGAGTAAAAAGGAAATATGTGGATAATTATGTTTTTGTCCTAATGACATTTTTTGCAAAATATTTAGTGTCATATAATCCATATGTTTTCAACTAAATGCAATATATATCCTCACAAATTTTTGCAAAACTTAAGAGGTATGTGTGTGTCCACGTAGCATAACTTACTCTAAAATGTGCAATTTAATATCTATATCTATATCTATATATATATATATATATATATATATATATATATATTATATATATATATATTATATATATATATATATATATATATTAGCATGATCCACCCACACTAAGAGAACTAAGTTTTTCATAATAACAAATTTTTTTATTATTGAAAATTATATTTTTTAAGTTGGCAAAGTAATATTTAAACTTCATTTTTGTGTTCATGTAGTTTTGTTTTCAACTCTTTAAATAAATTGAAAAACCAAGAGTAGCCTTTTGAAGAGGACTCAAAAATGAATATAGTGGTATTTTTTGAAGTTTTTTCATTGTGTATATTTTATGTTATTGATTTTTTATTTAGACCCTTTGAAATTGTTCGAAAATATCATATTAATTCGAAAATGTCAAACTCGCATGGCATTGGATAAAAGGTTTCTTCCCAAATCTAACATGATCAATTTTGTCACTTAATGACAAGTTTTGTTTGGAGTCCACTAGGGTACAAAATGATGTTGCAAAGAAACCTGTAGAAGAAGAGCTAAAAATCTATTTCTTAGGCCCTCAATAGCTCGATTGAGCGTTTAAAACGTTGGATCAAGCGCTTAAAACGATGGATCGAGTGCTTGAAATTCAAATTTAAACAAAGGATCTATCGAGCGAGCCTTTGTTTAACCATGTTAAATCGAGCTATGCTAATTATATAGAAAGAAAAAGAATAAAAAAGAAAAAAAACCTCTTAATACTTGTCTTTAAGCGGATTATAAAATTTATTTATTCCACAAAAATAGATTTTATAAATATTCAAATATATTCAAAACTCTAATTTTCATTAATTATAAATCCAAATTTTATTTTATTTTACCAAGAAAATAATTATAATGATATATAGATTGTTCTCTATAAAAAAATTAATCTTTTCTTTTTCAATTGAAATTTCTTAAAAAAGCCGAATAAATTTGTTTATTGTTTTTAATTTAAATATACATATTTTATACTTAACATTTTAAAATTTTTTTATGTAAAACCTTCATAAAATAAATCAAATATACTAAATTTTTAAAAGGAACAACAAACTAAACTAAAAATAAATAATAATATTATTATTTCAAAATAATTTTCATAGCCCATTTATATAGCTAGTTACTAAATTCAAATTACTCAAAATAATATTTTAAATTTTATGATTTCCTTATGTTTTTATTATTTTAAATTTATATATTGCAAACCTAGGTCATGAGTACAAATTTCTATATATACTTTGCATTTGTGTAGACTAAGGATAAAATTGAGTGCAATCACATTTTACATGTTGAGAGAGATTTATAACCACAAATACCATTGCATCCATTACAACTATATTAATTATAATTAACAACTAAGTTAATTATTATTGCACTCATTTTTTTCCTGAAGAAGTGTATATTACCACGCACGTGCGTATATATATATATATATATATAATATATATAATATTTATATATATTTATTTATATAATATATATATAATATATATATAATATATATAATATATATATTATTATATATATATTATATTATATATTATATTGATTATGACCAGGGAATGTGGTTTATTAACTTTTTCGTGAATTTTATAAAATTATACATTTCCAAATCGTTAATCACATTTTTGATTACACTTATTCATTATAAAAAATTATAATATTTATTAAAATCAAATTGGTAAAGTTTCTTATGTTTAATAAATTTATTATTAAATAACATTTGAAAATAACAAAATATAATTTTTAAGTTGCTACATTATAAATATAAGAATATTACAATTTCAATTGCAAGTGGGATGGAATCCTTTCACAAATCTATATAACAAAACCCTAGAAATGTAATGAGAATTTTTTCCACACTATTGTTAATTACCTATTCAAATGTAATTAGTGATTAAATTTGGTTTTTTTTTTTTTAACTATCAAACACTTACAATTTTAAAGTTTGCATATCATTATTAATATTTACATAAATTTTAAAATTTCTAGCTTTAAGGCTTGATTGAACTTTAGGACTCGATCGAGCCTAAGGTGGGGTTACATAGAGCTTGATTGAGGGTTTGTTTAAATTCTCGATTGAGCTATTTTTAAGTGCCTCAACAACTTGATTGAGTGCTTAAAAATTTCTCGATTGAGCACTTAAAATTGCTCAACCAAGAATCATGTTTTCACCAAAAAGCACCCTTGTTTCGCCAAAAAGTGTAACCTAGATCCATGCTATCACCCTGATGCAAGAATATATTTTACCTTTGGCATAGTTTTAAGTATGGATTGGTATAGTAGTACACTGAATTGGTCTCAATCACAAGAATCATTATGTCTAGTAGATATTAAAATCAACAACCTATTTCATCTAGGGTTATTTCTAAAGCCCCTAGTGGCCAATGCAAGTTAGAGAATGAGTACCTAGGCCCTTTTCCATTGATGTCAAAGGGGGGAGTGAACATGAGCAAACATTCATCAGTAGCAAAGGGAGAGAGAGTGAGCATACGGCATACAATAACAATTTCTTAGGCCTGACAGAGGGAGTGTTCCCATCAATGACCAACAATTTTTGGTGGTGTTTCCATCATGCCAAAGGGGGAGATTATTGAGCAACTTGGAATTTTTTTCATTTACATCGTGTTAAGTTTAGGGGGAGATTGGTAAATGTGTTATCATTGATGTGTTAATGTGTGTTGTTTCCTAGCTTGAGCCCATGGATGAAGGTTGTTGGGCCATGGATATGTTATCATACTGACTATCCAAACCTTTCATTTACAAGCCATATTCATACATTTATAACATATTTTGTAACTATTATATTACCAATTTTCACTAAATGCATTCATTGTACCATGTGGTTAATTATCAATTATTTCTTATATTTTTAATGATTAAATGAGCTTTTAATATGTTTTTATCAATGAATTTTTACCAATTTGGTGACATGGCCAAGGAGCATGTTCCGCTATGAAAATTTCTATCTATGTATCAGTTCAGCAACTCAATACTTAATTTTGCACTTGTATGAATGAAGGGAAAAAAAGATTCAAAACTATGAAATATGTTTTTCTTTCTCCAAACATGGTAAATTAGGTACTACATGGGCTTAATATTCTGGTACATGTCTCAGAATATACCCAGCTCACATGTGTGGGATCCTAGTACATGATTTAAGCTACAACCAGAAATAGGTAACAATTTTGAAACTGTCATGTTTTTCCTTGATTTTTGTGCATATGGTGGCAAATCTCAAGAATTCGGAAAATGGGTTTTTCCAAAACATAACAATTTACTTAGATATCGATCACTTGCCAAAAATTCAATATGTTTGCAAAGTTACAGCATATTCTTCGAAGAAATTTCGTACATAATTTCTGCAAAACCCAAATTGGAAAAAGTATCTAAACATAGATCTTTAGGCATGATTTCCGAGGCCATGGAAGTGAATAAGGAAATTACAAGAGATTTTTTTGTTTATAATATGACAAATTAGACTCCATACAAACAAATCCTCAAAATACATCATGGTCGAGAAGATATAGCTAGTTCTTTAACACCAATTTGTATAAAGTTACAAAAAAATCAGATTTTGTATAAAGTTGTGAATTCATTTTCTGAGTTTAGGGGATTGTATCTTATCCTTCCTCAATGTATTTTATGTATAAGTAAAGCCTCAAATGGAAGAGAGAGAGATTAGAGAGGATGCAAAGAGGAAATTTATCATCATTTTGCGTTGATCTTTTGTAATACATATAAACTTTGGTTTGTAAGCTGAAGTTGATATTCTTGTAATGAAGATTTAATTGTTGAAGCTCTACGGGCTATTCTGATCTAAGTTAGTTTCCAAGCACAATTCTAGGGAGGGAAGGGCACTTCGACTCAGGTAATGTCCTGGATTTTATTCGTAGAGTAGAATGCTAGTTAGATTTAGTTCTTTCCATGCATTTTGTTTGATATTTAGATTCATAAATCTCATTTTATATTAGATGTACATTTAAGATATGTTAGTAATTTCAACACAATTAGATTCAAATTGATTTTTCTCAAGATCAAGAGTCAAAAAAATTTAAATTGGTTTTTTAAAACGTTTTGGTATTCAGAATTTCAATTTACAAAAAAATTGTACTTAATTCGGTACTTATTCAGAATTTCAATTGCCAAACTTTCTGTAGTTAATTCGGTACTAAGTTCTGTACTAGAACAAGGTATTAAAAAATACATAATTTGCAGTTTATGATTCTTTAATTGATAGAATATTTGAAACTACTTGGTAAAAGATTCCTACAATATATCTCTAAGTCTGCTTAGCATTTATTTTTGATATTTTATCAATGCATTTCTTGTAGTTTATTGCCTTGTTTTCTTTATTTGCCTCGGACATTTTTTTTTTTATAGTTGCCAACATTTATTTTTCTGCAATTTGTTTTTTTGCAACATTTTTAATGGGTTTTGATCACTAGAAGATTATAACCACGGAAGTCTCAAGACCTAATAAGTTACATAAATAAACCACATAAACATTGTCTATCGGTAATTATGAAAATTTGTGGCTTGAAACCCAATAAGCATTACAGTCCCATAGTCTAGTGACAAGTTACAATCTTAGTAGCTAATTCTTAATCGTATTAGTTGTTAGCATAGGTTAGAATAGGCTCTAATCCTACATTTCCTGTGCTTTCATCTCTAAGTCTTACGATCCTGTATTAGATAGTTAAATGTTGGAATTAGAGTACATATAATTCCACCAACATTTTTTGTTGTTGTCGAGGAGGTGCTAAAGGGATTAGAGCATAGTTCATTAGGGAAATTTTGAGGTCTAAAATGGGTCTCCTAAAAAAAATGTACAACCAAAATAAAATTTATAAGAACCAATAAGATTCAAGATGATGATGTCAACCATGGGAGATGGTTCATCATTTTTGGAGTAAAAAGGTAGAAAGTTAAAAAAATAATAAAATAATAAAAATATTTTTTCAACTCATATTTTCAACTTATCTCCCTAAGGTTTTACTCAAGTTTCGACCGGGAGTAGTCATTTGATGCAAAATTTGATTCCTCATCCGAGGAGTACCCATGTTGTATACTTTTGATGGACCCTACTACACGAAAAATGTGAAATACATGAAAAAGTGTGATTGCACTCACATTTTTCATGTTTTTCTCACTTTTCATGTATCAGGGTTCATCAAAAGTATGCAACATGTGTACTCCTTGAATGAGGAATCAAATTTTGCATCCAACGAGTGTTACTGCTTAAATATTTGAGTAAACTCATAGGGAGATAAGTTGAAAATAGAGTTGAATATATATATATATTATATATATAATATTTATATATATATTATATATTATTAGTATATATTATTTTTTTTTCCCTCTAAAATTTGATGATGTGATCTAATATTATTTTATTATTTCCACTATTATTTTATAATTTACTTAGGAGGCCCATTTTAGACCTCAAAATTCCCCTAATGTTCTTTCACAAGTTTTCTACGTGATCTTAGTTGCAAGGCAACTAGAGAGCGAAGAAAGACGGTAAGACGTGAGTGAAGAGCCACACAACCACTTTGTTTTGGAGTCGTGCTCCAAAGTCTGTTTGTCTCTAATTGTTTTTCTAGTTTCTTTTTCATATATGTAGAATTAAAGGTAAGATCCAAAGCCTCATTTTTCTTTCTTTTCTTTTCAAGTGTGTTTTCCTTTAGATTGATTCATGAAAAGAAGAGAAGCCTAACTTGTGTGAACAAATGACTTGGTGACAACAGAGTCTTAGTAGCATGGTGAAACTTCGAGTACATGATTGGTTTTCTTGTATCAATTTTAAGTGTGTTTCATTTTTATTTCTTTATGATTTTTTAAGTTTTTGGTACTTTAAGAACGCCATACACTAATCTATGTGTGGAACAGGGATTGGAAACCAACAAAACATGTTTGAGGATGATCAAGAGTTTGAAAGAAATTTCTCAAATCCTAGCAGCAGCCAAGATTTCTGTTTCCTAGGAAGAACAAATCTTGACAACAGTCAAGAACTTATTTTCCTCCCTAGAAGTGATAGAAAAACAACAATTCCATGAACCACATCCACAAGAAAATCTTCGTCATTGCAAACTTGTCAAGGAAACTAAAGAATCATGGACCACATCCAATGGAGAGAAACCATTAGAACCTGAGATTGAATAATTTTTGACATGCCTATCTATGGATCCTCTAAGCACACAAGAGGATAGTCATCTCATAATAGAAGATCTTCATGGCATGGTAAAGGAGGATATACTAAATGATCCAAATAAAGAGGTAAACCAAGAGCAATTGATTTTGTTGAAAGTTGGTTTCAAGCAACTCTAAGACCATACCACTCCTTCGTTCTTCCTTACTTCTTGACATTATCATTAAAACAAATGGTTCTTCATACTCATGTATACATTGAAGATTATATTTTAAACTTGAGTATGAATGCATTTTTATACTTGTTACACATATGGTTATATTGGAAACACTCATATACTTGAGAAGAGGAATTTATTTTTCACAAGTACAGTAGGATAATAAATAAATAAATAAATGTTGCATATAATAGTTAGTTTAATTCTAAAATATATTGCAACATCTTTCTCATTTTTTTGTATAAGTGGGAATGCTAATAGTTAAAAAAACAACTAGTTGAAAATGGGAGATCTATGTTCCTATTGCATATTTCTGTTGAGGTCTCTTTCAACTGCATATTTTTTAATGAAGATTGTCACTCAGTGTTATTTCCAACTACAACATGGTTCAACTATTACTTTGCTTTCCCACATATTATTTCTTTATGATAGTTAGATTTGTTTATAGTTTTTCTTTTCAATAAAGTAATCTATGACCATTATGTTTGGAATATTATTTGAAGTTGGAAATGATCACATTACAACATCGTCTGGTATTGCATACCAATTGTCTGGTACCTTGTTTCAGCTAATCAATACCCATAATTTTCGTACCAATTTGCTATTCTAAAACACAAAGCAAGCTTCAAGGATATTGATAATTTGAGATGCTTAAATACTGGAAGAATATTTTCAAAAGCAGAGAAGACATCTTCATCAACGAAATGGAATACTTTGGGGAGTATTTGATGGCATCTTTCCTTTTACCTTAAGTTGTTACAAATGATGCATTCATTCTTTATCATTACTTATATGTTTTAAGATTGTCATTTCATAAAGATGATTGAATAAGCAATCATTTTAATAAAGGTTTAATTGAATGATAATTTCAAACTATTCATAGCTTACATACATTTTCTTTTTTTGGAATTTCATTTCTCTTATTCATATGGATTTTTGATTATTAATACAAAACAATTGCTCAAAATATAGTTACTAAAACATACTAAGGTGATTATAATAAAGTTAAGAGGTCCATACAATGAAACCAATGAAAAAGAAACTTGAATACTATAACCATAACACCAAAGCGTGATATCCAAGCATGTTTTTTTTTTCATAGTGGAACACTAATTTAAAAGTGAGAACATACATGAAAACTGTGATTGGTAAGACTTTAGGTGTCTTTTGGTTATTCTTTGGCAGTCTCATCCATCTCACATTAAAAATGGCTCATTCATGCTATGTCCTTTGTGTACCTTATATAAGTAACTTATGCATCCAAGACATTATGCAGGTAATCAAAGTCACTCTAAAAGGTATCATCTTATGCCTCTAAGGGGCTTTCTCAAGCGATTCCCCCATCTAACAATTACAAAAGAAATATCCATAATATAAAACTAAAATGGTAGGAAACATGGGACTAGAGCCTTTAGTGTAAAATAGGTTTAAGAGGTTAACCCTTCGAGGATATGGACACTTGTTGGAAATGGGTACTGACCTGTGATACCACTAGGAAAACCCATCGGGGCTATAGACTCTTGCGGGAAATGGGGCATTCTTCTTAAAGAAGTGTCAATCAAATCAAGGCTTTTGTTTACACTTATGATGGTTATTCTATAGTGATACAATAAAAATGAAGCATGCGTGAATGAAGTCAAGGGTAAAAACAAACTTCATAAAATTTCTACTAGAGAATGGCCTTAAGGTAACCTTGAGACCTCTATCATTGGTTTTTCATACTATATCTAAGATTTAATTGTCCTAGAAGTGGGACCTATGATCACAGAGAACTAATAAAAATCAACTGCAAAGCTTATCTGTAATACTTGGATAACTATAAGACTTTTGGATTTGGTTAGTAATAACTAATTTTTCATTGATTCATCATTTGTTTTAATCATAAAAAGCTTCCTACCTACAAAGAAGGAAAGCCCCTTAAATTTATAAAAGAATTTTTTTTCTTGAGCATAAAATTGTTATGATTGATGAAATCATATGCAATGAGTGATTTGGAATTTATTTTATGCTTGGTGTTAGTTTAGCAACATTTTAATAAATCTGAGATGAATTATTTTTTATCAGTATTCATGTCATTAACTCCATTGTTTTTTTTTCTTTTCAGGTTTATTCTAGAGACATCTCAACAAGCCTCCTCACTTCTTCAATACCTCATCTTTCTTGCATGAGCACATGCAAAACCTCAGGAATGGGGGAATGGTTGTTGGGACCTTTTCAACATCTTCATTTTATTCTCTTTAGCTTCCTTTAACAAATCATATCAACACTCATCAATTCTAGCTCTTCGATACTCTCATCCTTACTCTGTTTCATCTTCATATAACTTCCATTGCATCCTACAGTACAAATAAAATTATGAAATGTATACTTGAGGTAAAACATGTTTAAAGTCTCTTCATCTCATTAAAATTTAAGGAATCTTGATGATTAACCACTTCCTATTTCTTCACCTTTCTTAAATCACCATTAAACCCCCATTTCCAAATCCATTAAGGTATATTTTAGTAACACCATAAGAATGATTGTGGTACATAAATATCTATAGTGTCTTCTACTTGTACATCATAGAGCATTCACAAAATCATCATCTAAATGCTCTCAATAGGAGGATGAAGTCATCTAAGAAAATAACAACAAAGTGAATAATGGTCTTACAATGTTTCCAAGTCCACATTCATACAACCATTATCTTCATCATCACCTTATATCACCCATCACCCCTTCCTAGTACATATTTTGTTTGCATGAGGGCATTCAAAGTCTTAGGCATGGGGAAATGTTGGGCCCTAGATACGTTATCGTATTGGCTATCCAAACCTTTCATTTTCAAGCCATATTCATACATTTATAACATATTTTGTAACTATTATTTTACCAATTTTCACTAAATGCATTCATTTTACCTTGTGGTTAATTATTAATGATTAAATGAGTTTTTAATATGTTTTTATCAATGAATTTTTACCAATGTGGTTATGTGACCAAAGAGCATGTTCCACAACAAAAAATTCTATCTTTGTATTAGTTCAACAATTCAGTACTTAATTTTAACCTTGCATGAATGGAGGGGAAAAAACAGTGAAAATTATGAAATATGTTTTGATTTCTCCAAACATGGTAAATTGAGTGCTACATGGGCTTCATATACTGGTACCGGGATCTGGATAAAGAGATGTGTGATGTCGCATCATTGAAATCCAACAAAGAAATAAATTGAGAAGTGGTTGGATAGAAAGATCCATGAATTCGTGGCAAGAAAATAAAAATCTGCGCCTTATAAAAGAACAGTGGTTCGACATATACTTATACACAAAGATACATGAGATCTTCTTTTGCACCTTCCCAATCGAACTATATGAGTAGATCTCTAAATTGGCAGACGACCAAGGAAGGTGGAGGCTTGACGGTCCGATAGTGTGGACCCCGGAGCTAGTGTCGAGGTTGGAAGCCTCTGAAGCTAAGATCGTACGCGCTGTCGATGACTGGCTTGATCGAGTCATAGGAGGATTTGTGAAAGAATTCATGGCCGATACCTTAGTCAGCTATAGTGAAGTAGGGCAACATTTTTTCAATGGACTGCGACGTAAGTATTTGAAATCTTTGAATACTTGGATTAAAATGAAAAGCGGGTTATGCCACTGCCTTAATGTTTGGATTTACGTGAAGTGGATGATTATTTAGAAATCAGGAGAGAGCAGGTCCTGAATATAACCCATTGATAGAACCTCCTTTGAGCAACGACAAGGGAGTGGTGCATACCTCATCGCAAAGCACTTCATAGTTGATAAAGCAAGGTTTTTCGCAAATACCTCATCTGCCCATGCCACCTCCACCTTCACCTCCACAACATACACCTTCACCCACACCACCACCACCTCCGCCACCGTTCAACATGTCAAATACGATGAAGCTTCCTGTTTTCAAGGGCTTGGGAAGTGAGGATTGGATCAGTTTTTTTTCATTGCAAAGGCTGTATGGACGACACAGAATATTATAGACGATCATTTAAAGAAGGCACAATTGGTTACTGTTTTACAAGATCACGCGTTGACATGTTACATTAAGTACTACAAGGATAATCCATTGGCATCGTTAGCAAACAGTCAGACAACTCTGAACAAGGAATTAGATAGACATAAGTATGAATCATAATCATTCGTTGGATTCAAAGAAATTGCGATGAGGATTGGTGAAACTCTCTGGGAGCTGGATTAGAGATTGAAGTGCGGAATCTGTGAAGCCAATATGAATCTTACAGATAGTCAACACCAATATGAATATGGAGTTGCAGAACCTCTGCTTGGAGTTCCAAAGCTTGAAGAAGGAAAAAGTGGCTCGGCCGAAGGTGCGCGAAGAAGTAGTCACGAAAACAAGGCAATGATCCTTATCATGCCCCTAGTTTTTACATTTTAGGCACCAAAGTTCTTTGTGCACCTCCAGCCCAGCTGCTTTTTCCTTCTTCAAGCTCTACAACTCCAAGAAGAGGTTCTGCAACTCCACATGAATCTGTTGAACTCCCAATGTCATGTCCTAGATAGGGGTCTCATGTAACCTCATTACGATCTCCAATGCTTCCGCATGAGGCCCTATCTATTGTTGTGATAAACCAATCCTCAACTGAGTTAGGAGCATGACTATAAACCAATTGCAGTGTTGACTATCTGTGAGATTCATATTGGCTTCGCGAATTCCACACTTCAGTCTCTGATCCAACTCCCTCGGAGTTTCGCCAATCCTCATCGCGATTTCCTTGAATCCAATGACTGATTGCGATTCAAACTTAGGTCTACCGAATTCCTTGTTCAGAGCAGTCTGAGTGTCCGCTAACAATGCTAATGGGTTATTTGTGTAGTACTTAATGTACCATGTCAACGGTCAATCTTGTAAAGTAGTAACCAACTGCGCATTCTTTATATGATTGTTTATAATATTATGTGTCATCCATACAACCTTCACAATGAACCAAAACTGATCTGGGTCCTCACTTCCCAAGCCCTTGAAAATGGGCAGCTTCATCATATTCGACATGTTGAATGGTGGCAGAGGTGGTGGTGGTGTGGGTGAAGGTGTATGTTGTGGAGGTGAAGGTGGAGGTGGCATGGGTGGAAGAGGTATTCATGAAAAACTCTGTTTTATCAACTGTACACCGCTTCACGGTGAGGCCTGTACCTTTCCCTCGTCGTTGCTTGAAGGAGGTTCTACAATGGGTTGTATTGAGGACCTGCTCTCTCCTGATTTCTAAATAATCATCCACTTTGTGTAGATCCAAACATCGAGGTAGTGGCAAAACCCACTTTTCACACAAGAGCATTTTAATCCAAGTATTCAAAGATTTCAAATACTTACCTCACAGTCTTTTAAAAAAATGTTGCTTTGCTTCACTGTAGCTAACTGAGGTATCGACCATGAATTCTGTCACAAATCCTCCTATGACTCGATCAAGCCAGTGATCGACAGTGCGCACGATCTTATTTTCAGAAGCTTCCAACCTCTTCACTAGCTCCAAGGTCCACACTATTGGACCGTCAAGCCTCCAAGCAAGAAGACAGGTGCACAGTATAGCATCACCCCGATTGAATATTTGACCAGGTGGGCATAGGCACATCCCGTGAAAGACCGTAGCAGGGAAATCATAGCAAAATTCTTGTTCGAATATGTGTTGACCAGGTTTGGTCACTTGAAGGTTTTGATGAGTGATTGCGAAACACATTTTCTCAATGAAATTATCAGCATGCTGGAAGAAGAGTTTCAGGTTTATCACTGAAGAGTACGTTGTATCATCCTCAGGCCAATGGAACAGTCAAGGCTTTTAATAAGATGTTGAATAATGCATTGATGAAGGTTTGTAATGTGCAGCAGAATGATTGGGACGTGCACGTACCAGTAGTGTTATGGGCATATAGAACTACTTGCAAAAATCTTACTGGTCAAACACCTATTTGGTTGGTCTATGGCGTGGAAGCTATAATGCCTATGGAGTATATCGTGCCTAGTCTACGCATAACGAATTTCATAGGAATGGTGGACCGCGGAGCCTTAGAAGATCGACTCGTACAAATAATGGAGCTCGAGGAAGATAGGCTTTTAGCTGGATTCCATCAACAGGTTTAGAAGGAACGTGAAAAAGCTTGGCACAATCGAAACATAAAAATGTGCACCTTCAAGGTAAATGATTTGGTTCTATTATATGACAGTAATTTCGATAAGTTTCCAGGAAAATTTCAGATGCACTAGCTGGGGCCATATGTTATCAAAGAGATTATAGATGGTGGAGCAGTTCATCTCGCAAAGTTGAATGGGGTTCCATTTTTGGGAAGGTTAAATGGAAGCCGATTGAAGCCATACACCGAGGATCCGACCCAATGACTACATGACGGTAGAATAATCTTAGTGCTTTAGGTAGCTGCAAGGGGGCATGAGACTATAAACTACATTGCTTGGTTTATAGAGCTATGCGATAGGGGGGCTGTGTGAAAACGAATGATGTCAGAGTACCAGAAGAAGCATGAAAGGAATTGTGCTATTGGAGGAGAGACTGTGTAGCACAACTAGAAAGTAACCGCTACAGTCACTTTTCATGATTTGACTGCTAGGAGACGGTTAAGAGGAGTGGGGGGCAGCATTTAAAGCATTTAAGGCTGAAATATTTGGAGATGTTCCGCTAAATCAACATCTATGGATGGATTTTGGGGTGAACGATCGAATTTGAATTCAAATTTGCCTATAAATTGCATGTGGTTGTCCAGTGAATAAAACTTTGCATCCTTAGAATTTTTGTGTTGAGCTGTCGACTGTTTATGAATCCTTAGTTTTTCGTTGCTTCTGTATTTGATAAGTTACCTGAGGATACCCGACAGTTTATTCTCAACACTATTTCTGGACCAAGATAGACTGTTAGTACTGGAGGGGTTGTCGCCTCTGAGGGAGCTTCTCTAGAGGTAATGAGAAGGGAGGCTCCAGCTGCTATGCCTATGACGCTAAGGTTGCCTAGGCTGAAGCCTACACTAGTAAGAGAAGTGCCCAAACCTAAGAAGGACAAGTAGAAGAAGCCCATGTTGGTGTGCAAGTCATCGAGGAAGCATGCTCCTACCCAAGCCCAGAGTAAAGAAAAGTCGAGTGCTGAGGATAAAGGGGAGGTGGTGGATTTGGAGGTCGAAGAGGGTGCGAAGGACATAGACACTGAGGGGGTGGATCCAATATCCAAGTTTCCAGATTATATACCTCCAAGCAAGGGAAAATTGAAGGTCCCTAAGGACCAAGATGCAGGAAAATTCCTCCTCAATACACCCCTGCTACCGGAGAACATCACTTTTGAAGGTCCACGCTTGGCACAGATTCCCCATATCAAGCTGGAATATTGGGATCTGGCAGACCATGAGAGGTTCCCACACTTGGCAATAGAAAACTACTTGAAGAGGGTGTTCTACAAAGAATCAGGTGTCACCGTGCTGGAGCCAGTGAAGTGGATTCACGAAGTGAATCAGTCGGGGTTGTTGAACCTATTATGGGTGCCCCACTACCGCCAATCCAACATCAACCTAATTGTGGTCAAGAAGTTGCTAACCCTAGTGGATGACGGCTATTTGTGGTTGAGCCTGCCAATCCCCATTACCTCTATGCTGATCCATCAGATCATGCTGTTGTTACACTCAGGGTTGAATCTAGCCAAGGAGTTTGGCGAAAAGACGAGCGAGCATGACCTTGCAGGGAAAATGAAGGATAAATTCAAGCTCGAGAAGAAGTCGCATGGGTACTCTATAAACTCAATCACTGACCATGCAGTGAGGATTTCCACATAGATCCTTGCTGGAAAAGTTGTGAGAAAATGCAACGCAGTCCAGGTTCCTGTGCTAGTGATTTCCCTAGCTGCATAGTGCACGAAGTGTGTGTAGTTCAATTCGGCAGGCTACCTTTGTAGCGAGTTCCTCATGAGATGTTGAAAGGCTCAGGACGAGAGTAAAACATTCCACTATTATGGTTGTTGCTCTCCATTGTGCTCATTGCTTGGGATCTGCGGAGCACATTCAATTTCCTCCTGTGGATAAGGATTTTCCGAAGATTGAATAGTTGGCCTCCCTCTGGGCAACAAAGGACGTTGTGCACATTACAGAGACAAAAATCTTCTGGGTGCTAATGCATTTGCATGGCCATCAACTAGAAGCATGGTTGTCACCAACCATGTTTCAGTAGCTTTTAGAGTATGCAGAGTTTAAAGTTGACTTCCACTGCGTCTACATCCGAATTGGGAAGGATCTGCAACAAAAATGGTTTGATCTACCTTACCTCTCTACAGAAGATGCTATTCAGGAGGTCATCAAGCACTGGCCAATATACTAGAATACTCCATCTGATTTGGCTGTAGGCACTAGCAAATCCGTAGACAAGAAAATGAAGGAAGCGGCCAAGTAGAAGGTTCAACAATTGGCTGAGAAGTGGAGAAAAGAGGCTGAGGAGAAGGTCTAGGTGGAAGCAAAGTGCACCGTGAAGCAGCAGGCTGAAGAAGAAGAGCGTGGCTATGAGCATAGTGGTAAGTCTCCTTCGCCCCAAATAGATGAGGAGGAACAGTCAGAGCAAGGCGACGGTGGTTAGGAGGGGCAGAGTACTCCCTTCCAGATCAAAAGATATAGGGAGCAAGGAAAGGAATGGCCACAAAAGAAATCAAAAGCGACCGAGTCATCACTGGATTCAATCACTCTAACTGATGGAGACCTTGATGAGATTGATGACAAGGTACATGATTTTTGAGACAGGTTTTCAGTGATAATCACATCTAAATTCATTTGTCGATGCGTTTCTAACCAACAAGTGTGGTTCATTGTTAGGAAGTGATACCACTACAGAAATGCTACAGCAGTTCAAGCAGCAGCAACAACAAGCACTGAGTACCATTTAGAAGGATCCGCATGAGCTACAGATTCAGACAAATAGGATCCATGTAGGCACAGGGTAGATCAGCGTTGCATCAACAAGTTTTGCAACGGGGACCACTCAGGTAGCAGAGATGGTTCAATCACTAGATCTTCGGGTAGTCGCACTACTAGATGGAGCCTTGAGTGTGGAGGTGGCCGATGAAAAGGTCATCGTGAGTTGTCTGAAGAACATCGGCCTCAACCTAGCTGCGCTACCCAATGAGTATCTCAACACGCTGCAGGCAGGTGTGATAGCAGAGTTCAGACCTTGGGAGCAGCGCGCGCTGTTTAGTCAATTTAGTGTTCCTAAATTGATGTCATTAATTGTCAACCCGGGGCTCGT
>APFE031063037.1:74407-125770 GCA_000404065.3 Pinus taeda | reverse complement strand
ATTTCCCCAAGAATTTAGAAGCCCCCTATCCCCTTCATTTCGCTTCATTTCGACAAAATTCCTTGTTTCACACATCGGGGCAAGTTTCACTCAAATGATGTTTCAGAGCAGTAAAAGATGAATTTTGGAAAAATGAGAGAGGTTTTTGTCCATAACATTCCAAATAAGAAAAACCTCTTTCACTTTTTTCACAGGTGTCATGGTTTGAGAGAAATATCAAGAATACCATTGCCTCAGGAGAATCAAAGACACCTCTGAAGTGACCTTGGGAAAATCAAGTTTTCTCCTAGCTTGGTTGGCCAAATGATTTTCTTGATGGGTAAAATGATAACTAGACACGAAGAACTTTCCAACAAGCCCACTTTTGCTCAATTCTGACACCGGGAAGGCCTTCAAACAGAGTTTCCAAAGTGCGAGACCTTTTGAGAGGCCTGCGAGACCCGTTGGGCGGTGCGAGACCTTTTGAGCGCCCCTCCACAGTGCAAAAATATAACTGGCGAGACCCGTTGGGCGTTGCGAGACCTTTTGAGCAGCCTGCGAGACCCGTTGAGCTGTCTTGCTGCAAACTTCAAAACAATTGCCCAATCTTCCTCCAAGTCATCGAATTTGTTCGAGGGTTTATGGTGTTTCAAGAAATTGGTTTCCTTCCCTTCCCTTTTGCCCACACTCATATGTACATTTCTTTTCCCCATGATCATTTTATAAATGAAATACAAATCCCCTTCCCATCCCTAAAACACAAAAATGAAAACCCTAATTCCCCTCTACCATATGCATGTACAAAAATAACAAAAATTATTGATTTAAAATGTCAGCAAGTTGGTTCATAAATTCCATTTTTCCCTTGATTAAACATGTGTACATATACTCCATGTTTATTTCCATATATGTTTTCCCTATATACAAGGTGTCTTTGCAAGTGATTTCCTAAATTCCAATATGTGTTCCTATAAGCATGATCATTTGCTAAATCTCCCTTGAAATTCCCTGTTATTTTCATATTTTCCCATTCCTTATTAAGAAATTCCCTCCCCTAACATTCCCCTCATGTATTTCCCCTTGAAACAGCATAGAGTTCAGCATTTTTGCAGGCAGAGACAACAGTTCCATTTGTCTTTCAGTTTGTCCACATTGCTCCAAAAACCATGTCAGAAGCCGAGACTTATGAGAAAAGTGATGACCATTCATCATCTATAGAGGTTGAAGTACAGAGGAGGAGGTCACATAGAGGTGAAAAAGGTGGTCATCATAAGAGAGAGGATCTCACCTCTCTGACCAATTTGCAGAGGTGGATTTTACAAGGCAAAAATGAAGGTGCTCCAAGGACGGTTGGCCAAAGCAAAAAAACGAAAGAAAACGCCCGATCCACTCCAAATTTTGGCCAAAGCCTCTTTGACTGAGCATGGTACTTGATTGGGGACTCCCAGCCCAAATTTCAAGAAATTTGGAGAAAATTTTGTCATTTGTGAATTTTTTGTGCATTTTACAGGTTTTTCCCGTGGAATGGTCTCACCCCGGGTGAGACCATTTTGGAGGACTGCTCGGAATTTTGAAAACTTGGCATTTTTGGAAAGGGCATGCAAAGAGAAAAATTACAAATACTTGGGAGAAGCCTGATTTTGAGATTTGAGCCTCCAAAAGCTCAAAATACATCAAAAAAATGACTTTCTGCCCACTTTTTGAGTTGCAGAAAGTGACCTTGGGAGAAATGGATTTTGAGGGGGAAAAACAACTCCAAATTCAGAAGTTCCACTTGGGATGGAAAGTAGACAGGCAAAGCTTTCCAATGAGCTATCTTGCACTTGATTTGGACCAGTGGAACCCACTCAAAAGTTGCTGCAAAGGTGCGCGGACACGAGAGACAGGGGCGCGGACATGAGAGCAAACTTTGCCAGAATTGACTTTTTTGGTCAAAAAAACACTGTTTTGACTATGGTTGATTATTTTTACTTGTAGATGATGGATAAATGTAATATTTTCATGGCACTTTGATAGATTTTACCTCTCTTTACTCTTCTAGAAGCTTCCTTGATGTAAAAAGTGAATAATTAATGCATGAATCAGTTAGCTAAGTAATAGAGGCAAGTTGTTGAGCTGCTTATTATCTAGTGCTTAGTTTGGAATTAGTTCAAACTGCTCCTAGAAGGATGAGCTCGACCCCTAGAGGCAAGGGAAGAGGTTAGCTTGCCTATATTATGTGTTTTCTTAGTCATTTTGAGAGGTTGGAAGGTTGGACTCTTGAGGGAGAAAGTTTTCATTGTATATTGTACATCTATCTTTGCAATTTCAAGAGGAAGAAGGCCAGGGTTTTGCAGACATCCTTGTGGATTCTTGTGGATTGTAGTGTTGATGGTGTGTTCTCTACATGTTATTGTAAGTTTGTTTATGTATTCTACATCTCTCTTTTGCTTCTATTTGGACAGATGAAGTGGTAAATTTTGAATACATGCTTTGACATGCTCAGCTTTTTAGTTTGTTCAAAATTTATGTTTTCTGCTATCTAGAGAGGATTCAAATGGTTGTTTGCCCTCTTTAGCTCCTTCTCTATCATCCCTGATCATCCATCTCATATTAAAGCATCAACGCTTACTCCTACCTTGCCCCAAAGATCCCCCTGCAAAAACTATGCTCAATCCCCGCACCCTGAATTGCACTCCCTCCAATTGCCACCAAAAAACCAAAAATCTTTAAATCAACCCCCTTTATCAATTTACTAGCCTAAAATCTTTATTCCTAATTGGTCAGCTTATCATATTGAAAGATCTACCGAATCTGACCCGAGAGAGCCTTCTCATACCTCGTAGGGCTAGCTACGAGGTGAAATGGTTTGATGTAGCCTTGAGAGTTTGTCTATCTCAGCCTAGGTGAATTCCAAGCGCTAACAGTGTCAACCTTATAGTTTGTGGAAGACTAGGGGCAACAACACTTCCATCTTTATAATTGTGAGTGGTATGCTTTCTGGTTGCCATAATTTTGCTTTCCATTTTTCTTGCTAACCTAAATGCCTTCTCTAATGAATCAGATTCCCAAAGGCGAACATCATGTTGGATATTATCCTTTAAAGTCCCTATGAACACATCAATCCTATGCTCCTCTAGAATATTTTTTACCCTTATTTTCAATTTTTGGAACTCCTAAATGTGCTCCATTATTGAACCCTTTTGTTTCAGACTTATCAATTGGCTAAAAAAAGTGTTGCTTTTTGTATCCTCATAATGTACTATCAATTCTTCCGTAAAAATTGCCCAAGTGATAATTTGTTTAAGAGAGCAAAGCCACTGATACCATACAAACTGACTTGGTTCCAAATATAAAGTTGCAATACATACCTTTTGTGTGTTTTACACATTATTGAGATCAAAAAATTTCTCCATCTGTAATATCCATGTTGCGGGATCCTTGCCATCAAACTTCCTCATATTGATTCTTGGAATATGGTGGGTCTTCGATCCCACATTAGAGTCTATGAAATCATGATTAAAATTTCTTTTGTTCGCATCATGAGTTTCCTTTACAACCTTTTCACCATTAGTAAGTATTTCTTGTAGAAAATTTGTCAAATCTGTCTTCAAATCTATCTTCAAATCATCCCTCTTAGCTTCCATGCCCTTTATCTTAGATTCCACGCCATTTATCTTAGCTTCTGTTAGCTTTTGTGAGCGTGACATTTGTTGCACTTGTTCTTGTAATTTTGATATATCATGTAACATTTCTTCCTCTTCTTCATGAGTCGTGCTAGAGCTTTCAGGTTGCTTACTAGGTGTTTGCATTTTCTTTTCTCGGGGCATCAATTACTGATAATAATGCTCTACTATGCCTTTTCAATTCCTTCAAAATAAATTTTCAAACCACTCTTAAGCAAAAATTTAAAAGAATCTACACACCTTTTTTCCCTTTATAGGAGCTTGATATTGTCTTTGATGTATCTTTGTACTTTCGGATCATCCACTTCTGAAATTGCGACCTGTAGTAGCCCTCTGTGTCCTCTTTCCAATGCCACTAGTCTGATCCAAATTGGATTCTCCAAGGAAGAGTTATGCAAAATCTCCCACAGTGACCTGATTATAGACTAGCTCAGTAGAGTGAACTTGTACGACATGCCACGAGTCAATGTTTAACCTTTGCCTTTGAAAAATATATACAATAAACTAGAGTCCGCCCTCTTTCTGTAACTTCTTACGAAATTTGAATCCAATGCTCAGAGAGAAAGTTATGATGATTTTCCCCAGGTCACCTGTTTCGAATGTAATTCAAGAGTCTGCAAAAAGACCAACTTCCTCAGATCATATCTCTGCAAATATAGCACGAAAAGCTCTGAAATTTGGACCCAAGATTCAGCGCGATTTCTTCTCAAATGGGTTTTTTTTAGCTTCTAAAATTTCGCAGAAAAAATTTATAGCGAAAATTCCACGATGACCTGTTTGGAGCATTGAAACCCTAGAATCCAAAGCTCTGATACCAAATGTCATGAAACCAGCTCAAGAAAAGATAGAAAAGATAGATCAACACCTTAGAATTCAGCCTCTTCGAGGGGGCAACCTCCTTTACATTAAATAAATGAAAATTTCTTGGATGATTCAAATGACAAAACCCCCTTTCTATATATAGGAGTCTAAGGAGTCACAATATAACCCAGCCAACCTAACAATAATAATATAAAGCACAAAAATAAAATAGAGGGATTCTATGGGGCACAGTAATAATAATATGGGGATAATAGGGGCACAACAATATTAATAAGGGATGCAACTACAATATTAATGGGGTAATCACTAGTATTATAGGGACCCAACACGATGCACCATGTATAGCGCTAGGAGCATAATAACATAGGCTGGTGGAGAAGACTTGGACCATCCTCTCATGTTTGCAAGAAGAATGTTATCCAAGGCAAAGAAGAACTATTCTACTACTGAGTGCAAAGGGTTAGATATGGTATACCTGCTCTAGAAGTTTAGGCACTACTTGTTGGGAGGCCATTTTAAGATGTATACAAATCACTCCACGCTAAAGTACCTACTCAATAAGCCTGTGTTGGGGGGGAGAATCTGCAGGTGCCTCTTATTGTTCCAGGAGTATGAATTTGAAGTTATTGTGAAGCCTGAATGACTGAATGCGGGACCAGACCATCTGTCGCACATCGAAATAGGGGAAGAGCCCACTAATTTGGAGGAAGTATTTCTTGACGCACAACTATTTAGAGTGCACGTTGTCGATGGTCATTTTGAGAATATAATACACTTCCTAATGATAAGAACTACCCAAGAGGGACACATTGTCTAGCAAAAGAAGGAATAGTAGTGTGCACAACATATTGTTCGATCATTGCTGGGCATATGTATAAAATGGGGTCGAATGAGATATTATGACGATATGTACCTTAGTTTGAAAGAAGAGGCATCCTCGCGGACACTAATGGGGCCACTCCGGAAGGACATTATGCAGGGAGAGCGACTGCGCAGAAGATTCTATGTGCAGGGTTGTGGTCGGAAACCCTCCATCAAGACTCAAAAGTGTATTGCAAGGCGTGCGATGTATGTCAAAGGACTGGAAAGCCACTGCAGAGGGATGAGATGCCTTTGAATCCTCAGATGACATTGCAACCCTATGAGAAATGGGAAATATATTTTGTGGGACCCATTCAACCCTAAGGAAAGATGGGAGCGAGGTACATTATCACGACAATGGAGTATTTTACTCGTTGGGCAGAGGCACAGCCTATGAAGGATTGCACAGGCGCGACTGCTACAAAGTTCCTCTTTGAACATGTACTAACATGATTTGGTTGTTCAAAATATTGATGAGGGATCACGGTATGCACTTTCCGAATGGGACGATTAGTACGCTAACGGAGAAATTTCAGGTATATCATCAAAAGAGCACGCCTTATCACCCGCAGGCTAATGAGATGGTGGAAGTGTTCAATAAAGTGCTAGAAAATGTGTTGACCAAGGTTTTCAATGCTCAACAAAGTGATTGGGACCTACACATACCTACAGTACTATGGTCTTATCGAACTACATGCAAGAAGTTGCCTGGACAAACCCCCCTTAGGCTTGTTTATGGTGTTGAAGCGATAATGCCTATGGAATATATTGTGCCTAGTCTGTGCATAGCAGCTCTCACAGGTATGACAGATTGTGAAGGCTTGGAGGAAAGCCTCACACAACTGGATGAACTTGAGGAAGAGATATTTCTAGCTGGATTTCACCAACAGGTCCAAAAGCAGTGCGAAAAGGCATGGCATGATCGACATATTAAGTTTTGCACCTTTAAGATAAATTACTTGGTTTTGTTATATGATAGTAAGTTTGATAAATTTTCAGGGAAATTTAGAATCCACTGCTTAAGGTCCTATGTCATTAAGGAGATTACAGATGGAGGAGTGGTACAACTAGTCAAATTGGATGGAGATCCCTCCCCAGGTAAGGTGAATGACAGTCGCTTGGTTCCATACACCGGCGGTCCAGCCATGTGACTAGATGATGGTAGCATAGTCTTAGCACTCTAGGTAGCTAAAAGGAGGTGCGAGACTACAAACTACATTTCCTGGGTTTGGGAGCTACAGGATTGGAGGATTATGCAAAGCAAGGAAGTTTCAGAGGGTCCGCGATAGTGTAGAGGGAGCTGCGCTAGCCAGAGAGAAATCACGCAGGTCAGCTGGAAAGTGACCATTAAAGTCATTATTCATGATTTAATGGTAGAAGTGCAGCCAAATAGAGTGGGTGGCCAACATTTAAGATGAAATTTATGGCTCATGTCCTTGAAAATCCATTGCCAATCCGACATTCATGAACTGAATTTGGGGGGGAATGGTCGGATTTGAATTCAAAATGCCCTATAAATTACAAGTGGTTTTCCAGTGAAAAACACTTGGCATTTTGGGAATTGAGTTGTTAAGCTCTTAAGTGCACATGAATCACAAGCACAACGAGCTTCTGATAGCTAGTAAATTATTTGAGACATTGCCAAAGGAGACACAAGAGTTCATACAAAAAATCATGTCAGTGTCCACAGAAGTTGTAGATACTGAAGGAGAAGAATTAGTGCCGGAAGTTAATATGGAGGCAGAAGTGGCTACTCCAGAGGTCACCGAGGTGCTTGCTGAAGTCCCTAAATAACCAAGAACGTTGACATTGAAGCCAACCCCCACCAAAGAAATCATGCAAGACAAGAAGAGAAAGCATCCCGCTATACCGGTGTGTGCATCACCAAGGAGAAACCCACCAAAACCCACTGCACAGGAGAAAGGCAAGGCCATAAACTTAGAACCAGAGGAGGAAGACATTGAAGACATCCTGATGGATGACGATGATGTGGGAGTTGAAGTCAAGGAGGTTGAAGCCCAGGGTGCAAACCCTATTACTCGGTTGTCAGAGTATGTCCCTCCACGTAAGCCTAAGACTAAGATATCAAAGGACATTGATGAGAGAAAGACTCCCCTGCAAACCCCTTTGTTGCCAGATGAAATTATTTTCGACGTTCCGTGCTTGGCACGGGTGCTGCTATTGAAACTTGAAGACTGTGACTTGGTGGACCACAAGAAGTTCCCACATCTGGCGACTAAGCAGCTGATGCACCACAAAGGTGGCTCAAGGGAGTAGAAAAGGCAAGGTTGCTCAACTTGCTCTAGGTGTCGCACCACAACCACACCCCGGTAACAGTTTTGGTCATCAACCAGCTATTGTGCTTGGTGCATGATAGGTATCTGTGGCTAGAGGAGCTGATACCCATCACAGATATGTTGATTCATTGGATAACCTAACTGCCATATACATGATAGAATCTGGCCATGATCTTTGGCGGAAAAGGTGGTGAACAGGCTCTCGCGGAATCAATGAAAGAAAAATTTAAATTGGTGAAAAAGTTGCACGGATACACTATATCTAGTATTTACGACTCTGCTATGAAGGTATCCATCCAGATCTTAACGGGGAAGGTGATGAGGAAGTGTCACGCTGATGAGGTGTCAACACCTGTTGTCGTGCTTGTAGCATAGTGCGTTGAAGGAGTCCAATTCAACTAGTCGGACTACCTTCGCAGAGAGTTCCTGGTGAACTGCCATGAAGCACAAGAGCTCAACAAGACGTTACACTACACAAGACTCTTGCTGTCATTTGTGCTGGTAGTGTGGGAGCTAGAAAAGGATAGCCAGTTTCCTTCAGTTGCACAAGACTTCCCTGAAGCAGTGAAGTACGCTTCACTGTGGGCAACCAAGGATGTGAAGCAAGTCATCTTTTGGATCTTGATGGAAATGAAAATCCAAATGGCCATCAATTGCAAGCTGCAATTGTTCCCTACAGTGTATTCCAACCTGTAGGGCTATGCCAAGTTTAAAGTAGACTTCCATCGAGTATCCATCAGGGCGCGGAAGGACCCTGCACAAAAATGGTACAACTTGCCGTATCTAGCAATGGATGATGCCATTGATGTAGTGCTTGATCAATGGCCAATAGATTGGCGCTCTACAATAGATTTGGCAATGGCCAAAAGCAAGTCCACCACACAGAAGAAAAAGGAGGAGGCCAATATTAAGATGACACAGCTAGTCGAAAAGAGGAAGGAGGTTGCTGATAAGGCTTAGGTGGAGCATAAGACCACGCAGCAAACAAGTGGGACGGAGCGAGGCTCTAAGAAAGGTGCGAGGTCGCCTTCACCTGAGACCAAGGAGGAAAGAGATGAATAGCACGGCATGGACCCTCAGTAGACGTCCGCCTGCATCAAGCGCCTAAGAGAGTTGAGAAAGGAGGGCCCAGGAAGAAATCAAAGGTGACCAAGACCCCGTTGGACCCCATCACATTAATAGAGGGCGATTTACATGATATCGGTGACACAGTGAGGGATGTCACCACAGAGGCCCTACAATAGTTTGAACAATAGTAGTAGATCATCTTAGGGGCCATCCAGATAGGGTTGCAGGAGTTGCAGACCTGAGCTTCGTAGACTAGCACAGTGTCTACCAACCTGGCTATTGGCACTTCAGAGGTTGTCGATATGTTGTGCGCGAAGGCCTCCATTGCAATAGTGTTGCCTAATGGAGCACTGACCACAGAGAATGAGGTTAATAGGCCCACTGTCAGTGCCTTAAATGGATTCGAGTTGAACCTAGCAATGCTCCCACATGAAGCACTCCACCTCTTGTAGGATGGAGTAATTGCAGAATTGAGGGCCTGTGAGCACCGCACCCTCCAAGTGATCAGTGAACAACAGATCAGTAATGAGTAGATATCCCTATAAAGAAATGTTGCCATCGTTGTTGATACTAATGTGACCAATTAGAGAAAGCACATTTTGTAGGTCATTGAGGAGGCATGCAGAATGGTCCCAGAGTTGGCCATTCCAGAGGAGGAGCCAGTTGAGGTACGCATCTGTAACTTGGCCACAGGGGTCCGCAACACTCGAACTGAGATGGCGTGGGTTCAGTTGGAGTTTAGCCTGCAAATTACAGAGTTATAGTTGAGGCCCCAGCCTTCAACTACGCCAGAAGTGAAGGAATAGCAGGTGACAGCTGTCAAAAAAGTAGTAGCGGCGGTGGACAGTGCAGTAGCAGACTGTACGCAACTATTTGAGTAGTCATTTGAGGTCCTGACAAGCTTGTAGGAGGACCCCAATGTACAGAAGCTAGAGATGGAAGCACGCAAGCTACAACAGTGCTACGATGGGGTTAAGGGCACAGTACAACCATCGCACTGACAAAGAGACTAGCCAAGTAGCTAAAGATACAGGTGGATGCAGTGCTGCATAAGGAAGTAGTGCTTAAGGCGAAACTAAAGCCCTAGCTGGATGAGGCTTACACAACGACAGAGAATATCGAAGGCAAGCTTGCGACTCTGTAGGCAATGTAACAAAAGCTTTAGGCTCATAGCGCAAGAGTAGTGACTAAAAAGATAGTGGAAGACACGAAGTAGGTGTCAGCTCAATGCATGACCAAGGTTGTGGTCATATGAGTCGAGATGGAAGGACTTCATGTAAAGATCTCCGCATGTACCAAGTGATTCGAGGGCGAGCCACGATGTTTTTGTTGGGGACTTGTTGGGAACGAGATCCCCCAAAGGGAAGTTTTAGGGCTAAAATCCCATGTTTGAGTCAAATTTTGTAATAAAATGGTAAAGAATCACATTTTGTGGTCACAGAGCGTGAAGATGTCATAATTCAAAATGGGTTGTCAATCCTTAGTTTTGTAAAGTAAATTCAATTGTAAGAGATCTACCCATGGTCCGTGGACCATGGGATTGTATAAAAAGAGCTAAGCTCTAAGTAGTTAGAAAAAATAAACCATGTAAGAGAGTCATCACTCTGAAGTAAGAAGTCTAAGTTTTAGGTCATAGCATAGGTAGAGGCTCTGCAGCTAAGTGTGTAGAGGCCTAGGGTAGAAGTCCGTAGCTGAGTGCGTGGACCCCCACATTTGTACGCGTAGGGTGGATAGAGTCTGTAATCACTTGGAAGAGATTAATAAAGAGAAGTATTCTATAATTTCTATGTCTTTGTTCGGATTAATGCATCTTGTCATTTTATGTATGAATTTCCTTTAGAATGATTATATGGTGCGTGAACATGTATAATTATGTTAGATAACTGAACGCATATAAGAATATATGTTTATGCTATGCTAACTGTGAGTATCTAATAAGACAAGTAAGATTCTTAAGATAACTTGACAATCTGTGCAATATGTTGTCGCAGTAGTGCGAAAGAGTCTAGATCGAGGGTTAGGGCTACGTGAAGGTCAGTCATACCCTTTCGCAGAGGTATCAAAGGGTGGAATAAAGGGTTAGGTAGACAGAGCCTTAGGAATAAGTGACCTGTGCAAAGGCAGGAATAGAGGGAATAAACCAGCATCACAACCATCTCAGGGTGCGGAAACTTGGTTCCAGCATCCCCCCATACTGCTTCAGGTGAGACTTCGGTCCGTGCTCCGCGGGCTGATGCTGAAAGGGCTAGTAGTGTAGGGATTTATTTGGCTAATTAACATTGAACTTGGGTCAGGGCCCCTCAAGCCAACACAGGCAGTACGTCACTTTTGAATATGACACTCCATCACTTTTGTGCCTCGGTTGGTAAATCCATTTGGTACTCAATTGATCATACATCTTTGAAAGTCTTCAGTTGGTTTGGGTTTTATTTTTTATTCAAATGCTACCAAGTCATCATGTCATGTCTTTCATATTTTCAAGGGAAGTTCAACCTCAGCAAAATTACTTTGTCAGTCTTAGCGTTCAGTTGTGTCAACCATCCCTGTGTTAGTCCTGGATTACTCCTAATTGTTGTTCTTCAAAACTTGACATGAGTTTCGTGTCATAGGAACTCTTGCGACGGATCGCTTCCTATTAACTATAGCTCATTATCTAGGAATTTGATCTAGAAATATTTAGTACCTTAAGGCATGCATGCCTTAATTGTAGGTTTCTTGCCTTTGATGACAAGTTCTCATCATTGGCCTTCAATCAAATGATTCTATGAGTATTCAACATTAAATCATTTATTCTCACTTCATAGATTGTACTGGAAATACCTTCAAATCCATTGTCATTATTGGTGGTTTCTCTCATGCTTCTTAACGGTTCACTTCATTGACCAATAATCAAGTGGTTTCTACCATGTTCGACTTCAAGACATTCACTGGCATGGCTAGATTTGTACTACAAGTCTAGAGATGGAGACCCTAGATCTAGTTTCATCCATCCACGCTGCATGGAGTTATTAAATATTCATGATTGTAAACATAGATCCATCAATTGTTGCATCCATAATGTATCATCTATTGACATGGAGCTTCAGATAAATTTTCGTACTTTGCTTTGAAATATTTGTGTTTTGAGTATGGGAATGCCTACCTCAGCAATGATATTATATATTGCAGTGTAATGTTTGTTTGAATTTTTTAGTTATCCGACCACAACCTCTAACCCAAACCTTCACATGATAAATCACTTCAGTCATCAAAATATTTCTTCTGACTTTGCGCTTTAGGGGGGAATTTGTTACACTTCATTTTGTCACATTAGGAAAACGACCATTAGTTTGAATCTCTCGCTATCCACAAATGTGTCCCGAAGTATTCCCCTGCAAAGTTTGAAAATAAATCATCCCAAAGAAAGTGGAATTTCTAGATCTCATGGTACAAAACCTTTATTTTGGCTATATTCACAGTTTCCTAGCTAATTTTTGCGCATATGCAAAGAAGACCATTAATGTTTGTGCATAACTACGTACTGTCTTCCACTATAACTTGTGAACATGACTTGAAGTATGTAAAAATAAAAAGTAAAGTATGGAAGCATTTTTGCTAGCATCTATCCCAACCAACAAGCTTCGAATCAATACTTTTTAGTATTGATCCCTGCCATCATGGAGTAACTCCCCTTCCTTTGTAGAACCTCTATCCCACTAATAGTGGATCTCATCCCTTGGAGAATAGATCCATAACTTCCCATTCTTGACCTATAAAGCTACTACAAGTTTGAGGATTGGCGGAGGATTGTTGGAAGTAGGTTTATGCAGTTGAGATTAGGTTGGAAGGATTTTCTTGCAAGGGAGAGGGTTGGAGATTGTAGAAGGGGCTTGCAACATCAAAGTTGTATGGTTGTAAGGCTTTTCTCCAGTTTTATGAATATAAAAGAAATTTTTCTAACTCAATTACATCTTCATTGATTTAATTTGTAGGATTCCTTAATCACCTACATGGATTTTGGTTGCATATGATGAGTTTATGATATATAATTGGTTAATTAGTCCACTAATCTCTTTTATTATATGTTGTACGCTTTGATATCTTATTTTTATATGTCTTTGGCGATCTCTTTCAATATGGTATGGAGAATTTGTCAAGAGAAACGAGAGGACATCTAGAGAATCAAGGAGCGAATGGTAAAATTATTTAAGGGATTTCATCAATGATCTCATTAAATCAGTGAGATGCCTCTATCATTCTATTTACTTTCAGTCAATCAGAGTCTAGAGAAAGGTACTAGCTCCTATGTGTTTGTTACTAGGGTTCTTTGAAGTCTATGGAGATCACTCTTGTCTGCAAGAGGGATTTTGTCCACATAACAAATATACCTCATGTGAGTATGTTGATCCTACTGCTATGAACATGCATCAAAGAAATTGATAAAAAATCTTTATTGTTGGTACTCATCAATCTGCCAACACTGCCCCTGATATGCTACCAGTCTTATATGTACCTATTGACGGTGTTGGACCCACCAACATGTCAAGGGGATCTCCCCGGTAAGAAGTCCCAATTAGACCTCAGACCATTTGGTGTATGAGTCCTAGTAGTGGGTCGTACGGTAATGCCTTGACCACAATGTCACACAATGACAAGTAACATAACTCTGTCAATAGCAAGGGTGTGACTAATGCAGCGAGTCAAGGAATGAGTATGAGAGGTTCCAACACTTCAAAGGGGGGAGGAAGGTGAAGGTGAGTTCCAGGTTGAAAAGGATCAGTCCCAACTCTGCTAGGAACACACCACACAAAGGACATGCACAACTTCTGGCAGAGCAGTCGACATGGATGTTGCAATCCCAACATACAAGGTAAGATAACCTGAACAACACTCATAGATCATTCTAAGATGAGTGTGACAATTGATATAAAAAGGTTCAAAGAAAGTCTTGTTTGGTGTCTGGTAGAGCAGTGGACACAGATGGTGACAACATTAACAACATATGAAACACATTAACAAGAAGATTCATATAATTGCATGTGAATCAATTCATACACAAGTACGTAAGTTAAACAGCATATATCATTAAGGCAACCGGAGCAGTCCAACTATAATAACAACATATGCATGAAAATGTGCTGGTTTTTATTATATAAATAAGTGTAAGTCATAATCATATAATACACCATGTAAACCTGCTAGCCCTATCAGTAGAACGTTACATACACATCCGCCTACTCCTCCAAAGAGATGTACTAGCTCCATGTAGTGTAGAAGCCAAGATGTGTTATAGTATTGTCCAAGCCTTCTTCAAGATAGTCTTAGTAGAAGGTTGGTTGACCAAAATCCCTTACAATGAGTTATGAGGGACCATTTATAGCAAAAGGTGGGGGTGAACCTTCACATCCCCTTTGTGACAATTCAATTACCCTGATGACTCTTCACCTACTCTATGACTATTACATCCAACTGTTGGCACTCGACTTACACTTGACATGACTCAACGTAACAATGCACATGTACTCATGTGAGACAACATGGCTTGAGCAAGCCTTGCAAGACATCACTGACACTTGGTTTGCTATGAAGAGACCAACTCTTTGACATGCTTGTGATGGTGAAGTTGGTGAGCTAATCCCAAGCTTGGTTGTCCATGATGGTGTGCATGCACCTCATGGTGAAATCTTGCTGAAGCAAACTCTTGCCTCCTATGCAACCAGTGCATTGGTTAGGTCCCTTCATCCAACTCCTCTACTAACATGCACAAGATATTCTTGGGTATGGTTGAATTGGAAACACATTGATGAATAGTGTCTGTGCTAATATTCAAGTGTGTGTTGGTGGTCATGCACATCAACTTGCCAAAGTGCATGTTTAGCCCCAGTTGGACTTGTTTCTTGTCTTCTTCTTGGTGAGTGTGTTGAATGGGTTGGATTGCATGTGTGTGCTAAACGACATGCATGTTGCTGGATCCTTTACATGCGATCAAAAACACTGCTCACCATGTTTTCTTTGTGTCCACTGGTGGGATGGATCCTTAACTTGTATTGGTGCAGTTTAATCCGTGAATGCATGTTGTGCCCACTGTTGTTCATGTTCCTGTTGCAACTCATTGGTCTGTCTATGCAGCTTCATGCTCTTCCTGATTTGTTACTTCAACACATACAACTCCTTCTTTGTTCCATCTTCTACCTTTGCGCGATCTTCATGTCGCATTTTCACTTCATAGTCTAAGTCTCCAAAGTTTCTTTCATTATTAGTGGATCTGCTTGATCTTGCAACTTTTCTCTGCCTCTATGTTGTCAACAACCTTCCTCTTACATCCATTGTGTTTGCTGCATTCAGTATGCTACCTTTAGCTTTTGTTCATGATGTTGCTTGTTGTGATGTCCTTGTCCATGAACAACTTGATGTCTTCGTGAGCAGGTAAGCCCATGGACACTTGATCGGATACATCCCCCAGTGTGCTCTGAAACAGTGTCTTTGTCTCTGCTCTCTTGGAAACCATTGTACCTGTACTGCTGAGAGGCAGATGAACACCTGTGATACCTAAAGACGTGGCAACACTCATAGCAAGAAATCTATCAGTCGAAGACCAAAATGAACATGAGAACTGACCTGCAACATACTTGGGTGAATGATTGTGAAGGTTGCGCAATTTCTTCCAAGAGGTCAGGAGACCAATTATCAAGACTATAGAAGGCATAGTCCAAGCTGCTTGGAGACTAACTGATTACTAGAACTACAAAATGCACAATCCATTTGGGCAGTTGGCTGCTGGGGTTGTGAAATGCACGATTCCAGCTGGGAAAAGCTGCTGGCCCAGGGGCAAATTTTCTATATTTTTGGGCCAAGCAACCACTTACCTCCATAAATGCGCAGTTCAATCCAGGAGATCAGTGCTGGGCCAAAATGCACAAATCTAGAGAGGAAGGTGAGCCTTTCTTCTCCAAATTGAGCAATGCAGCCTTGGTAAAGGTAGAGAGCAGGCCAAGATTGGCCCAACTCACCGATAGGCAACTGAAAGCAAGTTAAGTTGATTAAATACATGACAACACTAAGTGATAGTAGAAGTGATAAACAGTGCATGAAAAACACGAATGGAGGATTAATAAAATAGATCAACATGCATGTGGGTGAGGTTGTTCGCCGGTTGGGCGAATGTCCGTGCAAAACAATTTCATGCATGTGACAGCATTGACATAGCAACAAAAATTGAAACAGAGCTAAGACAAGCTAGAATATATTCAAATGATAGCAGGAATTTGAATAAATCAAGCTAATAGCACTCCCACAAGAAAAAACAAAAGAAGCGATAGAAATGTAGCACAAGGCATGGGAAGCGGGCTAACCCCAAAAATTCTTAAGCTGAATGTGCCAACTGCTCCTAGATGTGATGTGGGATGTCACTGCTACAAGGTTGATGTGAGGAGTGAGCTCTCCAACATTCGGTTGATGAGTTTTGATAACATCAAGCTTATGATGCGCATGCCACAAATCTAGGGGAAGATACACTTGGAGGGAGGTTTTTGAATTGTTCCTTGCATGTAACCTATAACTGCTAAACATAGATCCTTGAAACAAGGGATTCCTTTACATGCTGCCTCGAGAGAAGCAGCCTATGCATGAAAGTCTATTTTCTCGGTCTCGGAGGGAACTAGTCAATTCAACTGCACATGCAAGCGACTTCTCAACTGTTGGAGAAAAAATTTCATTTCTGACTGCCAATTGGGTTGACTGCCAAAAGGGGATTATGCAATTTCTCGGCCCAGCAGCTGACTACTAGCCATATTTTAGCAAATCTTGGGCTGAGCAGCCTGTTGATGGGAAAAATTACACAATCTGTGTTGGGAGGGAACACAGGATTGCGTAATCCTGGAGCCCATCAGTAGATTGTAAGAAGGAATTGCATAATTCCTGGAGGGAACTGTTGGTTTCCCTCCAGAAATGCGTAAATTTCACTAGGAAGTTGCTCAGCCTAAAGTTGGACCAAGTTCGAATGAGCAACCTATGAAAGGAAAATATCAAACTGTGATTGATAGGCTGCCTTTGAGCAAGAACGACACTGAAGATTGAGGACTTGACGAAGCAAGGCAAGTTGTTATGAAGGTTGGTAGGGAGGCTCCAAAACAGGCTAAGGCAAAATTTTGGAGGGTGGTTGTAGCCACTAAAACAATACCTCTACAGTTAAGTAGATCTAACATGCAAGAATGGAATGTAGTAGGGGTTTATCTCTCTTACTCATAATATGACGAGGAATATTCCACCCTTGGTCTATTCTTTCTGCTCAGTCTTCCCTTCAACACATACTCATTATCTGGTGTCTTGAATCCTTTGCAAATTAATTTATTTGGCCCTTGTTTCTAGATAAGTAACCTTTCAAGTTGAATATCACCTCCTTGCCTCCACCAACCATCTAGATCATGCTTAAAATATTGTGATTTAGGCCTTCAAAGAGACACACATCATCTACATTGGTCCTCTTCTCACCATGATTGGATTTACCATTTCCCAATAATTTTGTTGGTACATCACCTTAAAAAAAAACATGGTCAGTCTTGGTCATCTTCAGAAAGTGAAATATACTCCTTTCTCCTAAAATATGGTGTGAGAATCCACTATTAATGTACCATATTTTGTCCTAATAATTGAATCAAAGAGAAATACCGCACCTTCCTAGTTGCTCCTCCTTCTTCTTCTACATGGTTCTTGGATGGTTCCTTCGTTGAGAATTATACTTTATTTTTTTCTTTTGACCCGATGGCCTAAAGGATCTAGGCATCTTACAATCTGTGGCCATGTGCCCAACATTGTGACACACATAAAACTCTATATGACCAATATATGAAGCCAAAGGATCTGATCTTTTGCTACTCATGTCAAGTCTCCATCTTCTCATGCTAGAGCTGTAATCAATGGCATTGTGGCCAAATAGGTTGCAAGAAAAACAATAACAATTAAATTAACCTTTATACCTAAAATTGGGTCATCTTCTTGGTTTTCTAGTTGTTGCATAGATTTGTACATTATGCTCCTACAAGTAGCATCCACATGTAAAAAATTATGACAACTGAAGCACTCAATCATATCCATCAATGGAGAAAAGGTGTTTTGACTCCTCTGAAATATGCCTCTATCAACTCTAGGAATGAACAATATTCTGGTTGTGAAATATCCTCTTGATTCTCTTCTTGAGTATTCTTGATAGATCTGCTTTCTTTCTCCTTTCTTGATGTTATTGTCGATCACATTCTTCGTTGCAGGCTTCTTTGGTTCCACTTTGTTGTTCTTTCCAACATGTAAACTGGAATCTCCCTTTTGAAAACCAAGACCAGATATGTTCAATAGTTGTCTTTGGTTTTCAAGCAAACTATCCAAGGCTATGGTGCTCTTTACTTACTTCAATTGCTAGTCCTTTTCTTCAATTCACTCTCCCAATTTGGCAATTATAGCTTCAAGCCCTTCAAAATAGTATTTTTTCTCTTTTTGCTTGTTACACATAAATTTCTCAATTCTTTTAAATTCTGCCAACTAGTTCTTCATACTGATGATCTCCTCCTTGAGAGCATTCTCCTTTCCATCACATATATGAAATATCTTATCATGATGCCTAGATGCATCTGTTAGTCTTCCATATAAAATTATCCAATAACATCCATGGCATATTCATATTAAACTTTAAGGAGCATAAAACTATGACCATCATCCTTTTCACTAACTAGATCTCAATTATTATTATCATAACTATCTAAAACATAGCTCAAAACTAAATCATTATATATTACATTCATATATGTTGTCCTTTTGCATAACTATTTCAACTAGAGCATCTTCCTTCTTGGATCTCTTCTTCTTCTTCTTCTTTTTGCTACTCTTCTCCACTTCTTCATCATTGTTGTTATCGTTGGATCCATATAACATATGAAATTTGTCCCAAGTCTCATTAGCATATTTCAGATCTATTATTTTAGCAATGTCTACAGTATGGAGATTCTCATAAATAATTCCCCTTGCTTCAGCATCATTCTACATCACACTTGATGGCATTGAACTCTCCCCACATCCTTCACAAAAACATCTCCAAAAGTCAACACCACAAACTTCTAATTCAGTTTTGACTTTAAATTCCCATACCTGGAACTTTGCAGCAATTAGAATAGATACTCCTTGAGTCTTCATCCTAAAAAGGTTACAAAATTTTCACCAAAATTGTCTAGATATACTCTCCAGCAATCAAGCTGCAACCAAGAGCCATGCTCTTATACCAATTGTGAAATACCTTGAGCACTATTGCTAAAGCGGGGGGGTTAATCAATAGTGTGTTATTATCAATTTTACTCTTTTCTTTTCATATCCCAAATCAACCATTTATTAACAACTTCACATGTAAGAGAATATGCTTAAACATGTACCATATGGAGCTATAACATAAGAATGTAACCATATAAGTAGAAAGTACACATATCAAACCATCAAAACACACATATTAATCATCATCATAAGGAGACACAAGGATATTTGGTGGAAACCCTTTTAGGAGAAAAACCAACCTTGGTTACTGTGTTACTTTATATCTTCTATTACGTGTCAAGAAAAATGATGTATTTTACATAGATTGTTGGCCACCGCCAGCTAGGAGACTCAACCTCAAACACAATTTGCCGATGACCGCCAGCTAGGAGACTTGATCCAAAAATAAAGTTAGTTCACCACCACAAACTATTATCCAACTACCACTAGGCAGAAGTGACCACTTCCACTAAATATTTGCTAGCACCCACTAGCATGGTGTAGCACCTCCTCCCACATTTACTAACCTTTACAAGCTCTTCAGTCTAAAAATTATTTGAGTGTCACTATTACATGACCTCACCTCCAAGCTCCAATTATGGAAGTGGGGTCTACTAACCATAAACACACTACCACCCTTTATGGACAACAAATCACTCAAGTGTCTAATAACCACCCCTGGTTATCAATCCATAAGTTGGAAATTCTTTTTCTTGGGATATACACCCCAACCGCATGTTTGACCCATTGTGGATGCAGTTGGAAGGCTTTAATCACACTCATAAGCCTTCCTGCATGTGGTTATAACTAAAAGCTTCTATTTTTGTGTCTGCGGTTATGAGATTAGTGCCACTTTTTCAGGGTTGGCCTACGGGTCACTGCCCAGAAGTTCCCAGAACTTTCCAGAATCAGGTCTAATATGATAGAATTCATAAACAATCGATATTATGGCTAGATCTTTCTCAAAACATGTCAGTCACATGATAAAAAATTTGTCAAACATATGATATAAATAAAATCTACATGCCATGAATGCTTAACAGATCATGGACTTCTTAACTTCATCAGAGATTCATTGAGATGGCACAACTCCCTCTCAAGCTAGCTAAAAAAACACTTGTTAGCTCATATATTCGTATAACCATTCATTGACATATCAACTTTCACGAACAAGATCCATAGCAAGAGCACATCATTTAACTATTCCTATCACCAACATATAACCAAAATAGAATACATGACGAACCAACCATAAGAACAACATAATAACCTGTACATGTGCTCATTAATCACAATACGAAAATGAATCATATTAATATATGCAAAAGCCAACCAAGTTAGGGAATTCCATGTACAACCCGACCATAGATTGGACTAAAAAATCCTCTTTTTTAGAAAATCACACTTGTGCCATATTCCAAGCATGAATGTGGGATCATATGGGTTAAACCAAAATAGAACCAACTAGGGCTTCCAGAGGCCAAACCACCTTAACCCTCAACCACAGTGATTTCACCTAACCAATCAACAAATCATTAATAACAACACAAGATTGGATGCCTTTGACTTCCTTCAGTAACTCCAGAGGAATTTTACTGCCTCCACCCATCTGTCAAGAGTTCCAATAGAAATCCCATATTCACCCTTGACCCTTGGGAATTTTCCTGAGACCACCCCAACCAAGATCCAAGTTTATCAACCATCCAAGGCTTAAACTAGAAAAGGAACCCACAACACCATGGCTATCCAAGAAACGGAAAGGCAAGGCTAAAAGCCACTGTCAATCCAGGCAAATCCTATGCCTATGACAGAAAAGTAACCAAAGAACTACATGCACGTACCATGCATTCAAATCCCCGCATGCTAAATCACACATGCACAATATTACCTGTAAATCCACATCTATTTTCTACCCTGACTTGTTGTTGTCCAAACTTCATCTTATGTACCCTTGCTTTCCTTCTTTTCTTGCTCCCTTGCTTGGCCTCTCTCATTTTTTGGAACTAATCAAAATTTGAGCTAAAAGATGTCAACTGATTCTTAGGTGCCTTTCTATCAGTGATATCTAGTCTCTTCCTTTCCTTTTTCCTCTTTTCTTTCATTTTCCTTTATTTTCTCTCTAATTTCCCTTGCATGCATATTTGTGTCTCTTCACCTTCCTTTCTCCTATTTTTCTTTATTTCCTTAATTAAATTCCATTTATTGCATCATTTCCTTTTCCAATTCCTTTATGAATTTCCATAGCTATTAATAAACCACAAGTAATGCCCACTATAATGTTTTTCTTCCATTTAGCTTGGAATACATGTCCCATGACCTTAGTTTTTCTTATTTACATGAAAAATGAACTCGAGGCTGTAACAAACCCCATCCCCCTTGCAAGAACACCATCCTTGGTGTTCTATGACACTTATGACCAACAAAACATACTACTTATGGAGCTTTATAAACACAAATTGATGTTGTATTTACAATATACCAAACTGCTGAAAACATAACCACCATACTGCTTATCGAGATTTATAAACCTAAATAGATGCAGTATTTACAATGAAAAACACATATATACTTATGTATATTTTCTTCAACCAACAAATAAAAGGATATGATTCCTGTATCAAAAATAATGGAATCCATAAGTTCACACCTCCACCCTCAAAAGTAGTACCAAGATTCACCTCCTTCCCAAGAAGTCCAGAATCCACTACCTAAACCAAAGTCTTCATCCAGTGTCCAACACTACAATCCTTGCACTACTTTCTATCTCAAAGAACAATTACCAACTCATTGTTCTTAGGCACACTCCGAATGTGCTTTGATTCCATCTAGAAATTCTAATGAAAAAACGAAATTTATTCTCTGACCTTCCCTTCTCTCCTTCCCAGTCCCTTAGGCAATTTGGTCACCCCCTTCTGTGAATTCTCTCACCTTCCAAATTCCCAAGAATCCCCTTCTCTCCTTCCCAGTCCCTCGATCCATCCATCCCTTGGCAGGGTTTCCTCACATCGTAAGGTCCAAAACCCAAGGCATATCCCCACATTGAAACCATCATACTGGTCATAGCATGCTTATAGCAATCAATGGACACTATTGAATATTAGTATCCTATAATGGCCCTACTCCTAAAGTTCTTTTCCAACGAACTGTTGCATGTTACAATTCCTTTTGTTGTCGTTGCTAACTCTCTTGTAGCCAGTTCCAACCACCCAAACTAGGCAATCTCCATACTTTCTTGTACCAAGCACATAATTTCCATTAGAGACTCAAAAGGAATTGTAATAAATCCAAATTGTACCTCATTGATAGCTCATCAATATTGTACACTTGAAATTATGTATACTTCCTATCACAGTAAGGCAAATTATCTATTTTATCAAATCACTATATATAAACATACCACATTCGGTTATTTCAAAACTAAAACATCATAAATCTGAATCTTAGACTATATGCATAATCAAAACTAAAATAAAATACTGATACTTATCTTTCAAATCGTTCTTTTCTTTTGCCTTTGTTATTTATCCTTTTCGTATACACACTAGATTAGTTGTCAACCCAGAAATCACCTAGTGCCTTCTCTTCTCTTCTCGTCCAAAGAAACAAGGGAATCCAAAGACTATATTCCCTCCTCCCTCAATATCAACAACAAGGGTGTTTAGAGAATATACTACCTCTACTTTCAATATAAACAACTCAATATTGGTCTCTTCCCAAGTTATCCAGGGCTCCCAAGACTAATATATCAACCCACAGCCTCCAAGGAACCCAAGTTGTTATAGGGCTCCAACTCATAACCTCCATGGAACCTAAGCTATTATAGGGCCCCAACCCGCAACCTCCAGAGAACCCAAGCTATTACAGGGTCCCAACCCACAACCTCCTGGGAACCCAAGTTGTTACAGGGTTCCAACCCATAGTGTGCAAGGATCTTAAGAACCAATCCCCCTTCACAACACGTACGCATATAAAAAGTGTACAACAAAACACATACATATACACAAATTACATCATAGCAAATACATGTCACAATATAATGACTACACAATACATATGACACAGTACAACATGTACATAGTTCAACATGTACACAACAACAGTACTACACATCTAGAGACCACACCATCTCTAAGAGGAATTATTGCCTCTAGTATATTTTCCATGCCTTACTGCATGCATCCACAACCCAAATCCCAGGTATATCTCTCTTTCCACTATCCAAGCTTGGGTCAACATGTCGTAGATCATACTGCTTTCATTCCATTAATGTGTCCTTCAGCATGTTTTACCATAACATAAACATAAGCATAGTTATAAACACATAATATCAAAATCATATCCACATGATACTAACCTCATAGATCTTTCAGGGCTACTCTTCCCACTTGATTCCTCGTAACCCAAGAACCTTTTCATGTGATTAACTTGCATAATGAAATCATTATTTCACAATAATGATTCCTGATGACCCTATCAGACAATGGCATTCATACATACATACATACATATACATACATACATACATATAGATATATACATACATACATACATACACACATACGTACATACATACATAGATATATATATATATATATATATATATATATTAGCATAATCATGATCACAACATAATTACCATTGTTCATAAGATCAAGGTTAAGAGAACATCCTTTATCCATGCAATGCATGCACAACATGGATAATAACAGTTCCCAATTTAGCCAAGGAATTTGTTACCTCAAACCCATGTACTTTACCTTTCCTGTTACCTTTCTCATAATTTTCCTACCACTATCCATTCACCCTGATGGACCCAACCATCCTAACTGATTGTCATAGTATTTCCATTAGTTTCTCTTCATTCATGCACTAGGCTTCATTCGGGTCTTACATTACCTGTTCGGTTCTGATCAACTCTCTCCAATCTCCATTAGCTTTCCTCTTTCCCCAACCAATTCCTCAAACCGTCAAAACATAAAAGGCAAGAAAAAGGAGGAAAATATAAAGAAAAACAAGGAAAACCAAACAATAATACAACACCACAAACAAAGAAACATGTCCATGTGCTAATCACAATAAAAAATGCAAATCAAGCACAAACAAATCACAAAATACTGATGAGCCTCATCATTGGATAAATACATGGACCTTAATACACCTCCAAGCATACTAAATTCAACTCTTCTCATAATTCCTTACATGTTTGAATTATATTTTGCTTAATGAGATGAGTAAAAGTAAGATGTTATGTCTAGTTGTCTAATGTGCATTGATTGTGGGTTTTTGGGAGAAAATTATGGCAATTATGGCTAATTAAGGTGTAGGAACTCGAATGAGACAAGAAGGAGAGATTATAGGATATGGATCTTACTCATTAAATCCTCACTCATTCAAATATCCTCCAATCAAATCACACTAGCTCAGAGTTGCAGGCAGCCGAATCATGAATATCATGGGCAGCCGAACCAGCGATAGTTAAAGAAACAATTCATCTTGGGATTGGAAACCAAGCCTCCCTAGATTTAAGGAAGTTGTTTGAAACTTCAGTTGTATAAATAAGGAGGCCTAGAGCCTCATTAGGATTCAGATTTTTTATGAAACATAACTAAGCACTTTCGTGTTGAAGGATTGTGGCAAAACACAGTTATGTATTATTTTTTGATATGTTAATGAAAATGAGCATTTCCTTGATCCAAAATTGAGTTGACTCAAAGGGCTCAAGATCTTGGTTAGGGCCCAACCCTAGCATAAGAGGTTCTTCTTACTGTACTTTTATGCTTAGGTTATTTCGTAGATTACTTGTTGAATTAATTTTGGCATTGTTTCATTGCAAGTATTAGTGAATTTGGTTAGTTTTCTTCCATTTGTGCATAGATTTAGTAGTAGATTTAGAGAGATAAAGAAATACCAAAAAGGTTGATAACAGGTGTTTCTTGCCTCAATCCTCCCTTGAAGGACCATGGTTTGAAGGAAAAACTCCCATTCAACCCCAAAAAGACAAAATTTTACTTTCTTATGAAACTTAGGGTTTTCTGCTAATTAGGCCAGCATCTTTAGTTTCAAGCAGAGTTTTCATTTGTTATTTATATTATCTCCAACTTTGTATTAGATTTCGTGATCTTTCATAATAGGCTACAAAGTATTTCCATGTATGAACTAGGAAAATGAATGACGAAATTTTTTTCTTATGTTGTTGGAGATCTTTCTTGTTTTGACATGATTTATGGGTAAATGCCAGTGATGTGTGTATTGTAGGAGTTTCAAGAGTGCAGGAAGATCTCATGTCAGTAGCCCCAGCCTAACCTCATCCATCCATAGTCACCAAAAGCCACTAATTCCATAAGCCGAGTTATCATTTCATAAGACCAACTTGCCATGCTTGTTGAGCAAATCAAACCATCCTAGAATGTTTGGTTTGAGTTCTGAGCAAGTCCTAGCCACATCCTTGCCTTATTCCTTCCATCACTCACCTTCCCTAATCCCTATACCACTACCTCAATCACTCCTTATGCTTACGACTTGATCATGTAGGAATACAAGGAATGTTGTAGGTGCATTAGGACATCCTGTAGAGATCCTGTAGGACGACCTGTAGTGGCACGTTTTGAGGTCGATTTGTGAAAACAACATCAAGAAAGATAAGAGAAGACCCTTGCTTGCCTCTCAATCCTTCTAACCCTTCACAACCACCTCTCTCCACACCTAACCCAAGTGCCAGACAATCAAGAAGAATTAACATTCATGTTTTCACAAAAGGGACAAAAAGAAAGGTTGTTGTGTTCATTCATATGCACAACAGTAAAGTATTTTGATTAAATTAGATTGCATGATTAGAATAGTTATATTCCACATGTGTTAGTTTATAATTATTATGAGGAAAGATCTCTTAACACATATATCTATATGAGTGGTGTGTTTTAAGCATTTCTTTCAGTCTTTCATTACTACAGTAGATAATATTTCAATTCTCTCAATTAGGGAAAAATTCCCCTTTCTCCATTGGTAATCAAACTTCTTCTAAATCAATCGAAGGCTGGTTTGAGAAAACCTAGTGGTCTATCACCAACTCAATAGTGACAAAGAATGGATACATTACATCTATATGTTTATACAACACTATCACATCCAAGTTTGTATGAACCCATGGTTGATAAAGTAAAGTTGGTAGCCCCATGAGTTGCAACACTCTTGTTGCAATATTGGTGCTCATCACTTTTGGGGCCGTTGTCGGGGAGGTGTCTGAGTAGATGTGATTTATGCTTTATTTCTTCCATTTCTTATCTCTTGCATTCTGTTATTAGCTTCATTTTTACAAAATTAGTTGTAAGTTGGTTTTCTTTCTTTCCATTTTGCAAGTGAATTCATTCAACGGTTAGCTACAATTCAGTTTGTCATTTCAATTATGAAATTAGTCTTAAAGCTTGAAAAACAAAACAAAAAAAAACACTTCTTTCATGCCTCGTAGGAATAGGGATAACTTAGGAAATTTTCTACCAAATACCCCCACCACTTCAAATAGCCAACCTTCCCTCTTCTTTGGTGGCTATGAATTGGAGGACCTCTTAGGTGAACGACCAGAGATTTTTAAAGAGCCTACAGGGAAATAAGAAGAAGAAGAAGAACCCATTCCAACTTACCTAATGGCTGAAAATAGAAATGATAGATGATATAGAGAAAGAATTGAGGGTGATTTTCCCATCAGAGAAACCAATGGGGATGCCAAGATGAAAAACATAAGCCCCTCTTCTCTTCCTCACTTCCATGGCCTGACCTCAGAAGATATAGATACTTTCTTGCTTGAGTTTGTTGTCATATGCAGAAATTATCATTACACAACTGATGATCAAGAGTTGAAATTATTCCCATCCACTCTCAAGGAGGCAGCTCTGCACTGGTTCATGGGTTTACTTGGGGATAGCATCACCACCTGGGCTCAGATGCAGCAAGATTTCAACAAGTATAAGGACTACTTCAGGTCCAAAGACACTAAAGAGTAAATATTTAGAATTATCTTTGGACATGATGAGTCCTAAGAGGATTGTGAGGAAAGATTCCATATTAGCTACAAAAGGGCCAGGTGCACACTTGATCCTGAGTCACTGAAGCTAGTCCTACTCATGGGGGTTAAGGAACATCTTCTAGATACCCTAAACTTCCTATTAGGAGGGGACATCTACAAGATAACCTATGAGGATATCAAGACTTTATTTAAGAACCATCCTAGGGCAACTAGGAAAAAGGGTAGGGGTAGTCAAACAGTGGCTAGCTCATCCTCGTCCAACAGATCTATAAGAGGTGAAATTGGGAACATGTTGGAAGATTTTAAGAGTGAAATGTTTCAAACCCTTCCCTTACATATGGACACTATGCACATCAAGAGGAAGTAGGAGGAAGTAGAGAGAGCATTAGCCATATTCTACCCTAGATTCACAAGGAGACACCCTAGGAATGAATGTCCATTAAACCTGATAGAAATTTTCTCGGTCTGTGAAGAAAACCACTCCATAGAAAAGTGCCCTTCTCTACCTGGACTTAAAGTTGTGTATTAGGGAACTGAAGGGGTGATTGAACATCTCTACTACATAAATCAAAGAAGGCCTCATGGGCCTCAACCGTACTAGAAAGGCATAAAAGGGTCATCCTATGCATATTGCAACCCTAACCAAAACACATTCATTCCCTCTTTAGGTCCCCCTACTCATCCCTCATAATCTACACCTTCTCCCTGGTCTTTTGCACCTTAGTATCATTCCCAATTGACCAACCAGCCATTTCAGCCATATACTCCTCCACAACCTTAGTGGAATGCACCACCCCAGGGGTGGAGGCCCCCATACAACAATGCTCCAACTTTTTTTCCTTCACCTCCTACTCAACCATAGCTTCTACACCCTCCTCCACCTAAACAACCTCAGATGCCTGCCCAACCAAATCTGAACTCGAACAATGGACAGGCAGAACAAGTCTACAGTGGAGAGGCATCCTATCTTGCTTATGCTATGGAAATTCAGGAAATCAACCTGAGGTCTGGGAGAGTATTCCCAGACAACCAACCTCCATCTCCACGTAGGGAGAGTGAGGAAAGAAATGAAAGTATGCCTAGGGTTAATCCACTACCCTTTACTAAAAGGTTAACTCATCTAGTCCAGCCTGCCCCATAAGAAAATGGACTTCTGTGTGAACTGAAAAATTTGTGTGTCAAAATTCCACTTCTCCAAGCCAAGAAGGATGTACCTATTTACAACAAACTAATTAAAGAGAAGTTTTTCAAACATCCAAGGACGTGAAAAAGAGACAACCCTACCATTAATGTCATTAGAAAGTTGTCCGACTTAATGTTGGGGTAGGTCATTTTCCCAAAGTATTTAGACCCTGGAAGCCCTATAGTAGATGCGCACATCAATGGCACCATTTTCCCACATACCGTGATTGATCTTGGGGCTACCATTAATGTAATGACTAACGACACCATGCCCAATTTGAATCTCTAGGGTTCATCAAGAAAGACCATGACAGTCTTGCAGCTTGCAGACCGATCCACAGCAGCCCTTGAGGGGATTGTTGAGGATGTGATGGTCTCCATTGACTCCTGGGAGTACCTTGCAGACTTCCTAATTCTCTAACCTAAGGCCAAGTTTAATGGTTATCCTCTCACACTTGGGACACCTTGGTTAGCCATTGTCAATGGCTACATCAGCTGCAGGGCTGGAAACATGACTATAAAAAATGGGCATCTATCCAAGCAATTGGTCTTATACCCTCATGCTCAGCCATATTTATAACATGATTTACCTTTATCACTAAAAGAGGAGGAAGAAGATGAAGTCTACTCTACCCAACTCTATATCCTAGAAACTTCCATGGGAGGAAGACAACCTAATGAAGATGATTTGATTGAACACATCCTCTAAAATCCAACTCCCAACACCTTGTCTCTAGAGGAAGTAGTGAAGGAAACTAAGAGAAATCATCAGATTGACCTATGATTAGCTGAGATCAAACCCTAGTCGTGTCAAGACAATAGAATTCGATCTTGAAAGAACTTTGAAAATCAACCTCTCTCTTTATGTACACCAAGAAAAAGTTATGTAACATGCTAAGGGATCATTTGGATGCCTTTTCTTAGAATTACAAAGTGATGAAGGGAGTGCACCCCTCAGTATGTACTCACCACATTTATATCAAAGAAGGTTTCAAACCAGTCTAACAACCCCAAAGGAGAATGAATCCAGCTCTCAAGGATATAGTCAAAGAATAATTGCAAAATCTTCTAGATGCAGGATTCATTTACCCTATTTCGGGCAGTGAGTGGGTGTCTCCTTTCATGTTGGTCCCAAAGAAAAATGGGAAGTGGAGGATTTGTGTTGATTACAGAGAGTTAAACAAAGCAGTGAAGAAGGACCATTTCCCTCAACCTTTCATTGACAAAATGTTAGATGGCTTGGAAAGGAAATATTTTTTCTCTTTCTTAGATGGGTTCAACAGGTACAATCAAATCCAGATTAGCCTAGAGGACCAGGATAAAAACCACTTTCACTTGTCCTTGGGGTGCTTTCGCCTATCCTTGGGGTACTTTCGCCTATAGAGTCCTTTTCTTTTATGCAATGTCCTGCCACTTTCCAAAGGGCAGTCCTAAGTATCTTCATGGAGCTAGTCCATGATGTAGTAGAAATTGATATGGATGACTTTACACCATATGGGTGTGATTTCCAAGAGGTTCTCTCTAACCTGGGTAAGATGTTGAACAAAAGAATTGAAATGAACTTATCCCTTAGTCCCAAAAAATGTGAGTTCTTAATGATTGCAGGGATTGTTCTAGGTCACTCAATATCCCAGGAAGGACTACAGGTAGACCCAAATAAGATAGCCATCATCAAAAGGGTCCCGAATCTGCAAAAAAAAAGGGATGTCAAAATATTTTTAGGCTTAGCTAGATACTATAGGAGGTTTATAAAATATTTCAGCAAGTTAGCTTCTCTTTTATTTGGGTTATTGACCAAAGACTACGAATTTTTATGGTTAGAAAGCTGTCAAGAAGCCTTGGACACCTTAAAGGACAAGTTGACTACTGCACCTATTCTCCGAGACCCAAATTGGGCTCTTCCTTTCCATATACATGTCGATGCCTCTCACAAAGCCATAGGAGCAGCTCTAGGCCAGATCGACGACAAACTACCTTATGCCATTTACTTCAACAGTAATAATTTGTCAAAAGCTGAGTTGAACTACATAGTGACTAAAAAAGAGTTCCTGGCTATTGTGCATTCATTAAATAAATTTAGGCATTACATTACTGGTTACCAAACATTTGTACATACTAACCATATTGCAACTAAATACTTGATGAATAAAATTGATGTAAATTCTTGGATTATTAGATGGTTATTTTTATTGCAACATTTTGATTTAACTATTATTGATAAGCCTAGAAAGGAGAATGTTGTTGTGGATTTTTATCTAGATTGACTTTGACTACATGGAAGGAAGGAATAGTTGATGATCAATTACCAGATGAACACTTATTCGCCATTTCAATTCTCTCTCCATGGTTTGCTGAGATAGAAAATTACTTGGTGTCTGCACAGTTTCCACCAAATTTGTCCCCCAAGAAAAAGAGAAATATCATAAGGAAGAGTGACCCATTCACTTGGATTGGGGGAAATCTCTTTAAACTAGGCTCGAATCAAATTCTGAGAAGATGTGTTAGGGAGGAGGAAGTCTTTAACATCCTTCTGACCTATCATGATGGGCCTTATGGAGGTCACTTTACAGCCAAAAAAACAACATTCAAGGTACTACAAGCTAGTTCTAGCCCACTCTTCACTAATATGTGAGGAGGTTTACCATTCAATGTGATTGATGCTAAAGGATAGGGAAACCTACCCCAAGGGATGAAATTCCTCTACAACCTCAAGTGACTTTCGAGCCATTTTACAAGTGGGGCATGGATTTCATTGGGCCCATTGACCCTCCATCTAGACAGAAGTAGTACATCATTGTGAACACTGACTATTTAACCAAGTGGACTGAAGCAAAGGCCATCAAAGTAGTGACAGAAGAAAAGTTGGTTGAATTCTTAAGGGAAAATGTGTTTTATAAGTTTGGGTACCCTAGAGAATCGGTCACTAATCAAGGCAATCAATTTACATCTCACATGATTGAGAATTTGTTAAGCCAACACAAGATCAAGCACAAAACATCCACTCCTTACCACCCACAAGCTAATGGGCAAGTGGAGGTAACCATCAGAGCACTGTAAGGCATTTTGACCAAAGTGATTAGCAGCAGCAGAAAGGATTGGGCAGATAGATTAGTTAAGGTCACTTGGGCCTATAATACCACCTGGAATACCACCACTGGTTTCACTCCTTATGAGCTAATCTATGGGAAGTGTAGTTTTTAACCTCGTATAGAAATTACCTGCATACGAATTCTAAAACACATAAAATAAACAATGCGAGAGAATAACACATAAAACACATATGCACAAAGATTTCCCCTAGATCCCAAAATCGAGACTACCAGCTTGATTTTGCATTATGTTCCTTTCAATGTTATAATACATATTTATACATGCCGAAGCATCCAATACGATGGACTGAAAACCATCGCGTCCAAAAACACACGTGTGAAAATAAAGCACAAAACCATAGGCAGGTCCGCCCAACCTAATGTAGGGTCCAAAACCAAAATTTCTTGAGGCACTGCCCCGAACCCCATAAAATGGGGTTATGGGTACACCTCAAACACCCTGTGACCCCCCTTCGCTACACAATCGGCGCAATGAAGGGGGAGCTCTGCCACCCTCTAACCCCTTGGTTAATTATGTGGGTTAGTCGTGGAAAGAATATAACACAACCCAATAGGAAGAAAGCCCTATTGTCCATTTAATTTGAATACAACACCTTAATAATGGCAGCACAATTGGATATAGATCTCATGAGGGCACAACAAGAAATATTGCTCCAATTGAATAGGTTAGATGAATTTAGGATGCAGGCCCTCCTACACCCAGAGGTGACACAAGTTCAAAGGAAAATTTGGCATGGCAAGAATATAAGGGACAAACAGTTTCAAGAAGGTGATTGGGCTTTGTTGTATGATTCCCTGTACAAGGATTTTAAAGGTAATTTAAGGACTAGATGGTTAGGGCCTTATGTCATAGAAAAATGTCATGATAATGGTGTTGTATAGATAAGAACCATTGATGCAGAGGCTATCCATTTACTTGTCAATGGGTATAGATTAAATATATACAAGAATCCCTTGTCAAATCAAGAATTCATCAATAACATCAGCAAGACAGTGATGGTGGTGGATCAAGTCTTAGCTTCCACCCCACCAAGTCCTTAAAAAAAAAAGAAAAATAAAAAAAAAAAGAGAGACTCAGGGGAAAACCTCCATGAGGCACCTGAGTCCCACTGTTGGGTTGAAAACCTCTTGAGGCAGCCCAAGGGTGTTTTAAAAGAAAGGAGAAGAAAATAAAAAGTTATATGGGTGAAAACCTCTTTTGAGGCACCCAGGGCAGGCAACTAGGATGAAAACCTCCTTGGAGGCAAGCTAGTTACTTTACAAAAGAAAAGAAAAAGATTAAAAAAAAAAAAAAAAGATAAAAAAAAAAAATTGGAAATTTTGTTTTGCAGGTCAGTAAGAGGAGTATAAGAACAACATGAGGGGGACAAAAGGACCTATAAGAGACATGTTTCAATATATCTATATCATATCTTTCATTTTTCACCTATTCTTCCACTTATGAACCCCTCCAGCTCATCTTACACAAGCTTTGTGTTTTCTACAGGATTCCTTGTAAACCTACAGGAGTTTCTTATAGGAATTACGATGGCCTAGAAAATCCCAAGAAAGGTAGTTCGAGAGCAACGTGATGACAAGCCTGTGTCTAGATTAAAAAAAAACATTCACTCCACCACATCATTTCCATTCCTTTCATCACCATGTCACGCCTGCATTCAACAATGAAATCAATTAAAAAAAATGTAGATTACAAAAAGAAAAAAAAAACAAACAGAAAAGAGACAGAGGAGGGAAAGAGGAACAATACCTAGAAACAACATCTCTCACCTACCATTTCCTGTCACCATTCTCCACTCACTTCAACATCCATCCTGCTTTAGAGTTGAGAAAAAGTATGAAAGTTTAGGGGAGAGGTAGCTACAAGACATCTTGTAGGTTTCTTGTAGGAGATCATGTAGCATCCTATCCCACAAAGGAAATCTCAGAGTTTGCAGCCATCTTAAGCATCAAGATTCCAAGGATGAGGAAGCTCCTCCAGAGCTCAACAATAACAACAAGATCACCAACATCACTCTCCAGCATCTACACATCAAAAGAAACAAGCATCAAAAGAGGCAAATACACAAAAGAATATGCAGCAAAAACACAACAAAGAAGCATCATTCTCTAGCATGCATCATCATCAAAGCATCTTACCCATAGGCATGTCATCTTACTCATGCTCTCTCATTATTATGGTATGGTCAAAACTGTAGGATTATGTGAGAGTTGATTTTATAAGTAAAGGTGGTTAGTTAACTTGGCCACCTTTGACCAGTCAACAAGAAGAAAATAGTTAGACCACTCCACGCATGGAAAAAGTCAAATCACAAGAAAAAGGGAATAAAAAGTTGCGGAGGAAAGGAGTGGGAGATGATTACGAGGTGAGGTGGAATGATGGACTGATAGTCGGACCAACGGTCCAAAAGGAGGTGCTCATACTTAGACATCTAGCACACCACCCCACACAATCAACCATATATGGAAATAAAACATTGATTCCCATACAAAAAGAGCATTAGAAATTTCGAGAAATCATTGAATGAAGAGGTTGCTCTCAGCCATCCTGAAGCAACACCTACAGGAGATAGTCATCATCTACAGTGTAGGAGACCTACAGGAGACAGTCAACATCTATAGCACAGGAGACCTAAAGGAAACCTACAGGAAGCCTACAAGATACAAAGAAATCAATCTATAGGACTATCAGTAAGCACAAAGGGAGGTGAAATCAGAGGTTATCATCGCCTAAATGTAACAAAGTGAGGTAGGAGCTATACCCTCCATGTTTTCCATTTGAAATAAGAAAAATTCTCGATTTGATTAAGGAAACTATAGTATATGAGAGTTGTATTGCATGTCACTAAAAGATAGCATTCATACCTCCCTCACCTACCAGATTTCTTAAATTGTATCCTCACAAGCATCCACAATTACCAGGGAAATATGACAGGAGGTTTCAACAAGAGAGAACCCACAAACACAGCAAGGATCCACCAATATCCTTGTTATAGACATATTTGGGCATTGCAACACCAATCTTATATGTCAATAAACTAAGGGTTCTTTAACCCCTAAAACTGTTGTTTCATACCCTAAAGGATCATGGTCAACTGATTACATCATTCCTTAGAAGTTCCACCTGAAAAACCACTCAGAACTGGCCAAAACTAGACCATACTGACTGCTCCACTGTCAAGGTGCGATGCATACTGACTCCTACACTAGCAAAGTGTAATGCATACTGAAGAGGCCTTCTTTGGGGTGCGATGAGTGAGAATGGACAAATTTCGGAGACAGTTTGCTAAGTGGATGCTCAGGGAATCTTCTATAAACTTCTCCTATGACACTTGCCTCTTTGAATTTGCCTAGGGATGAGTAAGAGATCCAAGAAATCTCCAAGTGGAACCAAGAATTACAAGTGGAATGACACTAATAAAAAACCCAGAGATAACTCACACCCTTGCAGACATCTATAAATGGATTCCTCATCTGAGAGATCTGGAGGCTAGAATTTTTTAATTTGTAAGGAAGTGTTGATAGTTTGTCTTTGAGAGGGAACATTGTATTATTGGGTGATCTTGCTTTTCATGAGGTGAAGAGGGCTTTGGTGCTAGGAGGATGATGCTAGATTAGACAACTGAGTAGTAATCCTCTCTTATATTATTAATAAAGTTCTTTGAGTTTTCCTCCATACAATCGTGTACTTGTGAATCTTGTTATTTGTGAATGCCATTGTATGTTCAATGTATTTCTGATTATGCATTGTTTATGATATAATAGATCGAGATGCTTTGATGGTGTTTTGTTACTTTGTTTCTACAAGTATTCTCTAAGCCAGACAAGTAGGAGAGGAGTTGCAAGCTCTATCAAGGGGGAGAGAAATCAAGCAGAAGATCTAGGTTGGCCCCTTTGCTTCTCTCTTATCTATCATACATAAAGGAAATCGCAAATTGCTTTGATTGCTTGTTTCTAGGATAGCTACCAATCCTAGTGGGACTAGCAGATCGAAAAGACACTAGTTTTCCTGGAAGAAAAATGGCGGCTCCGCTGGGGAGCGAATATTTTTTTTTGTTGTTGTTGTTGTTTGCTTTATAAACTATAGACGAAGCCTGAAGTTAGCCAGATAGCCTTTGAACTACTTTTGCTATGCAATGGCAAAGTAGATGAATGTTGCTTCAGTCAATCTCTGATTTAGTTTATGAACTGAACATCTGAATTACAAGCATCCTAGATGCCCTTTTTATAGCTCATTAACCTCCCAAGATCATACCCCTGTACTTTTTCCTTTACTTTCCATAATATCTCAGCTTAATCCACTGAAATCAGTTGTAAATTTGAGCCAAAACCCATCTCAATTGCGCTCCCTGGCCCATTACACTATCTCTAACTAGAAGCTAGTATGCATTGCACTTCTCATGTGTAGCAGGTGAGATGCATCCATGTTTCTCTGAAGCACCGGTGCAATGACTGAGTAATCATATTTCTCTCCTTGAAATTTGGGGTTTTTGTCCTTGTTTTCAGCATTGTTTGACTGTTTTGTTGCTTATGAACAGTATCTCATTATTGAAGCCTCCTTGCTTTACATAGTTCAACCTCCATTGAAAAGGATTAGTAAATGTTTTTATGTATTTGTCTATCCTTTACAATCTATTGTTGAAAAGTTACTTAGATTGAACTATCATTTTTTTGTCAAAAAAGAGAAGTGTCGTAAAGTCTTCCTTCTCCAGATAGTTGATTGAATTTTTTTTTTGTATTTGATTTGATTTATTAGTGTCGAAAGTATTTTCTATTTGAAATTGAAAAGTTTCGTTTATTCTTCCTTTCCATTTTGAAAAGAAATTGTCGAAATGTCACTTTGAAGAAAATAGTTTAGATCTATACTTAGTTTTCCATTTTGGCATTCCTCACATTAAGGGAACAAAAAAAAAATACATGCATTTGCATTTTCATTTAGACTGTGTGCAAAAAATGATTTAGGAAAAGTGCATTTAGTGTGTGCTCTTTGCTCTTTGGTTGAAAGAATCATAATCTTCCTTCCTTAGTAGCTAGGATTTTCATTGCTAAAAATAAAAAAACGAGTGTTTATCATTTTAGATTGCATATTTAGGAATTTTACATCTACATCATGCGGTGAACCTTGAAAGGAAAACTTCTAGACAAGATAAACTCTAAAATAAATCTCAATGAACTTAACAACACTTTGGAACCTAACACAACACATCTAGAGGTCTAGGCTAGAGATGTGTTCCGGTGTCGTAAAATCTAGTAACTATCGTTTTCATCAAACGTTGGGCAATTCCTCCTCTTTGATACGACAAGTGCTAGCATGGACTTGTGCTCCCCGTACCATCGAGTATATATTGGGAGACCACAATAGGCTTATATCCTTTATCCATAGGAAGCAGTGTCTACAGCCCTATCGATCGCAATGCACTGAACACAGCATTCGGGAAGAATGATTGTTGTACATAAGTCCTTGGTAATTTCTCTTTAATTTACCACCAAGGTGTATATTGTAGTTTTGCAATTGGTTTGGTAATCCCTCTATCTAGATCTCCAGAGTAGTCACTTTCATTCCTTTTCGACTCCTTAAAAGAAAATATCCATCTGAGCACTTGTCACTTCAGGCTCATTAAAAATCGAAGAGGAGTAGAGTCATCTTTAGCTTTTTCTCGACTCTTAAAAATTGAAAAAGCAAAGTTGTGTAAAATCGTCATTAAAATTTATTAAATTCAGAATAACATCCCTTTTCCTTCGTTGATCTTAGGTTGCGATAATGGAGTCCACCAATCATGGAATCCCTCTCTAGGGGAATCCTAGTCCATTTTCTTCTTGGGGAAATATTGGTGCTCCGTATATGGCCACATTGTCCCTTCCAAGAATCACAATTGGTTTGCCGGTATGGATATTCTCAACCTTTTTCATTCAAAATACCGTAATTCCTCAGCAATCAAATCAGCAACCACTTGACACTGAAGTTGACCCTTCACCTTCTACACTGTTTGTTTCTCCCTCCCCTTCTTCCTCTTCGCTTGGTGAAAATAGTGACACTAGTAACCTAGTAGCTAAGAAGAAGAAGAAAGGGAAAGAGAAGAAGAAGAAGAAGTCAATTAAGCAAGGGGGCAACCATGAATCACCTAGTGAAAATGTGCAAACTAAATCTCTCAAATATCCTTGTGTAATTTGCAGAGGAAACCATTTCCATTGAGATTTTCCTTGCATTCTGTGGATCTTGAAAGAATGGTCTCCCCGTTCGCACAGTCCGGTGTCGTCAACCTCTGGCGATCATGTTGACATCACACCATCAACTAGTGAAATTGAAGTTCCTGGGTGGAAAGGAAAGGTAAAAATTCCATGTGGATTATGTGAAGGGGACCATCACCTTCCTCGTTGTCCTTTTTCGGGTGAGGCCAAGAGAATCTTGCATAGCCATCCTACTTCACCATAGAGACTTCCACCTGGATACAAGAAACTCTCACCAAGTCCTTTACTAGTTGAAAATCCAACTGACATGACTCAATTGTCGGTTGAAACACCTATCGTTGAGGGTGAATCTTCTGATTCCACACCAAACCAAACTCAATGGGTCGAGATAGCAATCGATCTAGTTTTACCTTCAGAAGATCCACCTTCAAAGGATACTATTCCCAAAGAGAATGAGAACAATACCATTCAAATTCTTTTTCTTACTTCAGAGTCCAATGAACTTGGGGGCAATCTACCTGTTCCTTCACAACAGGAAGGGAATCCCCTAGTTCCCGCTACTCAAGGAGTTAGTTCAACTATTTATTTGGTACCCCCTCCAAGAAGTTTGGTCACTTATTTCGATTGGAATTGACTAGCAAAATCCTGCCTTCCTTCTAATGTACCATTCCAAATCATAGTACAAGTTCATAAAATGATCGTGTCTGGCATTATCATAGATGAAGGGGCTTTAGTGAGTATCTTTTCATCAACTGCTTGGAAAGCACTTGGTTCACCATCACTTATGCCTATTACTCAAAATTTGTCAGGATTTAACAAAGGAACCAGTCGACCGTTAGGGATCCTTCCTAAGTTATCAATAACTTTAAGAAGGAAAACCGTTCACTTGAACGTGATGGTAGTCCAAGGACCATTATATTACAATCTACTCCTTGGGCGTGACTATGTTTACAACATGGAAGCTATTGTCTCAACACTCTTTTGAGCAATGTGTTTCCCGCATGAAGGAAAAATTGTCATTGTTGACCAGCTTTCATTTCTCGGTTCGAGCATAGCTTCGAGACAAACATCATCCCTAAATGGTCCTTTTACATCGAGAATGTCTATTCAACCTTCATTCCATCCACCTTACTACCGTGAGTAGTCTGGTGGATGGAACGAAGATTAGGGGGCATGCACCTTGGGCTGCTGAGGCAGTCGAACCCAGCTGAAAAGATAGGTTTCCCTACAGGTCATGTGATTAGAAATGTTATCTCACAACATTCACTTGTGTCTATTTAATGGAAAAAGCCAAGGAAGTATTTTTGTCTAGCCACTAAAAAAAAGAATCATGCTTAACCACAGTGATTTCCGTATGGTTACCTAGAGACTCTCCTTTTCTTGATGTCAGGGGCATGCAAACCTTTTTAATGCGAGGGAAAAATGACCAATTTCATTTTTTAGCTTTTTAGATTTTTTAGATTTTTAGTTTTTCAACTTCTTAGGTTAGATGATTGGTCTGATCCACCATTCACCTTTGTTTGTGCTACAAACGAAGTAAAGGAAACATTTGAACCATTTCGCCGACAAAACCATCCTACCTAACCTTAGTAGTTCCTTAGCTTTCTAGTTTTTTTAGCCTTTTAGTTTGGTCGTTTCTAGTTTACATAAAAAGGAAAAAGGAACAATGTTATCGCATGGTTCAAGCTTGTTAAAAAATAAAAATACCACTAAGCATATGTTCCCCCAGAGTTCAAGCTCGTTAAAAAATAAACCCACCTTTGGTAAATAACCTTGGTGATCACCATAATGTCAGCCTTTTGAGCCTTGGTTGTGTTCTTTCCATCATCTCCATTATTTTGGCCGATTATACACTTCCACTTGATTGTTTACCCTTTTGAGGAACAGCTACGACAAGTGGTCCTGTTAGCCACCCTCTTCACATCACCATGTTTTGAGAAGTTCCAAGCTCACTGGAACCAGTTGCTACCCTAAGCACCACTCATTCCTCAAAAAATGAGTCCACTTTAAACTCTTTTTAGACTCGTTAAATATGAAAAGATTGTCGAGAAATTAGCCTATCTAGCTCGCTAAAGTGATTAGAAGTTCCATCCCTCCTGCATATTTTAATCTTTTTGCACCTGAGGGATTATCCCACAAAAAGATCGAGTGCTTTTTTTCTCGGCTTGTTAAAGCGATCGAAAAATCATGTCTTACATATTATTTTATACTTTTTCGGACTTAAGGGATTATACTATGAAAAAGGACTGTTGGAGTTTCCTTTTCGTCCCTTTTCAAACTCTCTAAACATGAAAAGGACCAAGTTATCCTTGTCATTAAACTCATTAAAACAATAGCAACAAACTTTTCCACCCAAACAAGAACGAGTTTCACTGTCGCTAGGCTCGCCAAAACATAGCGACAGGTTTGCTCGAAGGGAAAATTATAGAACAACCATATGTTATCCTCCTCAAGCTTGACAAAAGTAAAGAGGTACTGGTCAGCAGTGACTGGGGAAAAAGGAAAGAAAACTTAAAGAATTTTATTGGTAGTAGGTCGCTCTTGAACATGACACTTTCACTCCATCACCATGATTGAGTCGGGTTGGGTTATTCCGTTCACTGATCATATCACCGTTGGTTTGCCGTACCATCCATCTTTTGGGGTTAAAGCTACCAATCCATCTCAGTGTCGCCGATATGTTCAAGAGAAGTCATTCAGAGAATTCACCATACATTTAATGCCTTATCCACTTCAATACCTTCACCCTCCATTTTTCATGACCATCATTCCTGAACCTTGTATCATCAGATCGTCTTCACCTCCAGAAAATCATTTGCTTCATTTCATGTCGTTGATGTGGGATACATTAAGGCCCTCCTATGATGAGTCACTTCTTGTCGACATCAGCTCATTATCCAAGAAGTTGACTTAGAAACAACCCTTTCAGTACTTTGAAGCTTACATGCCTCAACGGAAAGTTTCTCACTTCCGCCGATAGGTTTACATCAATGGCCTTCGACTGAGAGATTTTGCATGGTGTTCGACGTCGAATCGAATATTCACACCACGTAAATTGTACTGTAGTACCTTGAGGGTCATTATCATTATCGGTGATTCCTCTCATGCCTGTTAACAGCTTACATTATTGGCTGGTAATTAGGCGATGTCTTTCCATGTTTGACTTCAGGACATCTTTTCACATGGATCGACTTGTACATCGAGCGAAGATTGAACGAGTTTGAAGACCCTGGATCTAGTTTCATCCATTTAGGCTATGATATATTTAGGAATACAAAGACATAAAATGTACATAGAAGTTGCACAGTTGATCATCCAAGCTAAGGGATAATGACTCTACATATAAAGAATCACCAGTCTACAACTGCAGACAATTATCTGTTCTATGTACATGAAAATGAATTTATAAAGCTGAGCATGGGAATGCCCACCTCAATTAGATAATGGAAAATTATATTATGATGATGTATTTTATTGTATCTTATACAAGTCACCTTCCAGTTCGAATACCTCGGATCCTCATTATAAAGCATTTCACCCGACATCTAAAGATTTACGACTTCATGCTTTAGGGGGCAACTGTTATAGACACATTTGGGCACTGCAACCCCAATATTATATGTTGATAAACCAAGGGATATTTAACCCATAAAAGTGTTGTTTCATACCCTAAAGGATCATGGTCACCTGATTACATCGTTCCCCAGAAGTTCCACCTAAAAAACCACTCAGAACTAGCCAAAACTGGACCATACTGACTACTCTACTGTCAAGGTGCGATGCATACTAACTCCTACACTAGCCAGGTGTGATGCATACTAAAGAGGCCTTCTGTGGGGTGAAATGAGTGAAAATGGACAAATGTCTGAGACAATTTGCTAAGTGGATGCTCATGGAATCTTCTAGAAACTTCTCCTATGACACTTGCCTCTGTGGATTTTCCTAGGGATGAGTAAGAGATCCAAGAAATCTCCAAGTGGAACCAAGAACTACAAGTGGAATGACACTAATAAAAAAACCAAGAAATGACTCACACCCTTGTAGACATCTATAAATGGATCCCTCATCTGAGAGATCAGGAGGCTGGAATTTTGTAATTTGCAAGGAAGTGATGATAGTTTGTCTTTGAGAGGGAACATTATATTGTTGGGTGATCTTGCTTTCCATGAGGTGAAGAGGGATTTGATGCTGGGAGGATGATGTTGGATCAGATAGCTGGGTTGTAATTCTCTCTTCTATTATTAATAAAGTTCTTTGAGTTTTCCTCCATACAATCTTGTACTTGTGAATCTTGTTATTTGTGAATGCCATTGTATGTTCAATGTATTTTTTATTTTGCATTGTTTATGATATAATAGATCGAGATGCTTTGATGGTGTTTTGTTACTTTGTTTCTACAGGCATTCTCTAAGCGGGACAAGTAGAAAAGGAGTTGCAAGCTCTATCAAGGGGGAGATAAATCGTGCAAGGAGTCAAGCAGAAGATCCAGGTTGGCCCCTTTGCTTCTCTCTTATCTATCATACATAAAGGAAATCGCAAATTTCTTTGATTGTTTGTTTCTAGGATAGCTGCCAATCCTAGTGGGACTAGCAGATCAAAAAGACACTATTTTTCCCAAAAAAAATCCTCATGTAGTGGAAATCTTCACAAGGCACCAATGTATGGGGTTCTTTGGGAGGATGAGAGGATATGATGATGATGTGGCCAAAGAATTTTCCCTCTCACTCATACCCCTCGCTAGGACCAATGCCATTGTTGTGGTGAAAGTATTATCAGTAGTAATTACCCCTGAAGTTATAAAAAGAATCACTACACTCCCTTTAGGGTTACCATGGAGAAACGAAGACAAGGGTAACAACACCCTTGCAAAGAAAAGATTCTTTTTGGAAGGAGAAGAACTAATGGAGGAAAAAAATGGAGTTAGAATGGAAAGCATTCCATACCCTTGGAATGAAGTCAATTACCACCTCATTAAATACATATCATGTGAAGGGAGATATAGTGTGTTTTATGGATACCACTTCAAAATCCTCCAAGAACTGAGATTTGGAGAGAACACGCCTCCTCAAAATAGATTAAGTATACCCTATTTCCTTCTAAAATCAATGATAGACATGATAATCAAAGTGCAGGATGGAAAACATAAACAACTAGCCCATCTTCGGTTGATCAAACTCATCCTCGAAGATGCTCTACAAAGCCTAAGATTCCCTATTACATGGACAACCTTCAGAGACATGTAGGTAGGAGGAGAAATTCAAGCTCTTGAATATGAAAAAAGCCCAACTACTAGTGAAAATGAAGAAGAAACAAAGGAGGAAAAAGAATAAGAAATAGAGGAGGAAAAAGAAGAAGAAATAGAGGAGGAGAATGAAGAAGAGACAGAAGAAGAAACAAAAGAAGATACATATGGGCAGAGTGAGGAAATAGAGGATGAAGAAGAAGAGGAAGGTGGAGATAAAGAAAATAATGAGAAGGAAAATGGAAAAGACGAAACAGGATAGAAGGATGAAAATAGGTCTACAGCGCAAGGCAAAGAAGGGGAAGAATCACCAAGGGTGTCTCCAGAACCCGCAAAGAAAGAGGCAGCAGTTGATCTTACTTCCCGAAGTACACCTATAAAATCAAAAGGGAAGAGGTAAAGATAAACCCAACTGTACTTCATGACAAGAAAGAGCACTAGGATTAGACAAAAGAGAACTCAAACCCCCACCAAAACTCCAATTTCCATTGAGGATTCACCAAAGTAGCAAGAAAAGGCACCCCCTCTAGAGAAAAATCAAAGAGAAGGATCATCATGACAAGCCTCTCCCAAATCTCCCATTACTTATGTTAGGAGTCCTGTCACAAGGTCCACCTCATCAAAGGGAAAAGGTCTCCTACAAGAGACATAGATAGACCTACAGCAAGCATAGGCCATCCTACAGGAAACTCTGTTAAACCTATAGGAAACACAGAAAAGGGACAAAGAGGGTATCACTCAATAAGAAATAGAGAAAGAAGACCAATAACTGAGAGAACCTAGACCTCAGCCCAACCTCATCTCCTACTACAGGTTCATTGAAGGAGGTAGGGTAATCCCACAGCATTTTTCCATTCCTCTATTCTTTGAACTTGAAAAAGAGAGGGCAAGGACACATAGGCGGATGAAAATTTCCAAATCAAAAGGGGTGGAGGATGTAGGCCACATGGAGGAGAAATTGAAGGAGATGGGAATAGAACTGAGCTTCATAAGGGACAAAGAAGTAATGATGAAAACTCAATTAGAAGAAAAGAATGCATGGCTAAGGGGATAGTTACAAGAAAGGGAAATCCAGTTGGAAATAATGGCCAGTTTATCCTTGGAGACAATCTAGTGCAGGATGCGAGAAAAGTCTTATGCTTTGTATCTCAAGGAATAATGGCTACAATTCCAAATCAAGACTCTAGCACAAACAGGAACTTTGTCATTCCAGTACTATAGAAAATTCATTGATCTCTATGATCAAAGCACCTTGGAAGATAGAGAAAAATATCTGATTTTTATCTACACAACTTGGCCTTGACATATTTGAATGTGTGGGACCCAAATTCAAAACTAGGAGACTTGCAATTGATGGCATTAGCATCATGCATGAATCATGAGGAGGCAAGAGCTACAGAGATAGAAAAGGTAATGGAAAAAAAAAGAGATAGAACCCCTTATGATCAGAGTTGATCAATCTAACCCAATGGTTTTCATCATCACCACAACCTCATTGCAAATGATCCCAAGCTTGCACCTAGGTACTTGCTACAAAAGAACAAGCATTCACACAATTTGAAGACATGTTCAGATTACTAGGAGATGGTAGCATGCAAGATTTCCAAAGGAGATGGAACACCTTGCCTTACAACCTAAAAATCAGAGAATATGATTCTCTTGATAGAATGAGAGAGGCACTAAATAGAACCCCCATGTATAAGCAGGCTCTACAAAGACTCAAAGTCAACTGGATTGGCTTGAGGCTTAGTCCACCATTACTTTTAGGAATGTTGGAAGGAAGGAAAGAAGAAGAAGAAAGAAAGCAGTGGGAAGAGATAGAGAGGAAGGCAATATTTTATTCATAGGAAAATGAGACTACAACAAAAGCATGGGATGTCAGGGAAGCGAACAGAGAAATGAAGGACATGGACATAGATTAAGTTTCTTAGAGGATGAGTAACACTTTTAGTAGGGGGGTGATGATGAGGCTCATCATTGGGTAAACATATGGACCTTAATACACCTCCATCTTACTAAAGTTAACTCTTCTCATAATTCCTTACATGTTTTAATTATATTTTTCTTAATGAGATGAGTAAAAGTAATATGTTATGTCTAGTGGTCTAATGTGAATTGATTACAGGTTTTTGGGAGAAAATTATGGAAATTATTTCTAATTAAGGTGCAAGAACTCGAATGAGAAAAGAAGGAGAGATTATAGGATATGGATCTTCCTCATTAAATCCTCACTCATTCGAATATCCTCCAATCAAATCACACTAGCTCGAAGTTTTAGGCAGTCGAGTCATGAAGATCATGGGTAGCTGAGCCAGTGATAATTAAAGAACCAGTTCATCTTAATATTGGGAGCCAAGCCTCCCTAGATTTAAGGAATTTTTTGGAAACTTCAGTTCTTTAAATAAGGAGGCCTAGAGCCTCATTAGGATTTGGATTTTTTATGCAAGATAACTAAGCACTTTCGAGTTGAAGGATTGTGGAAAAACATTGTTATGTATTATTTTTTGATATGTTAATTAAAATGAGCATTTCCTTAATCCAACACTGATTTAACTCAGAGGATTGAAGTTCTTGGGTTAGGGCCCAACCCTAGTAGCAGAGCTTCCTCTTATTGTACTTGTATGCTTAGGTTATTTCATAGATTGTGTGTTGAATTAATTTTGGCATTGTTTCTTTGCAAGTATTAGTGAATTTGGTTAGTTTGCTTCCATTTGTGCATAGCTTTATCAGTAGCTTTAAAGAGATAAAGGAATACCAAAAACACTAATAACAGGTGATTCTTTCCTCACTCGTCCATTAAGGGACCATGGTTTTAAGGAAAAACTCCCATTCAGCCCCAAAAAAGATAGAATTTTGATTTCTTATGAAACTTAGGGTTTTCTGCTAATTAGGCCAACATCTTCAGTTTCAAGGATAGTTTTGTAATTTTTATTTTTATTATCTCCAGCTTTGTATTACATTTCATGATGTTTCACAATAGGATGTAAAGTATTTCCATGCATGAACTAGGCAAATGAATGATCAAATTCTTTTTTCTTATGTTGTTGGAGATATTTCTTGTTTTGACATGATTTATGGGTAAATTCCAGTGATGTGTGTATTGCAGGAGTTTTAAGAGTGCAGGAAGATCTCATGTCAGCAACCCCAGCCTAACCTCACCCATCCATAGTCGCTAAAATCCATTAAGTTGATAAACCGAGTTATCATTTCATAAGACCAACTTGTCATGCTTGTTGAGTAAATCCAACTATCCTAGAAAGTTTGGTTTGAGTTCTCAGGAAGTCCTAGCCACTTCCTTGTCTTATTCCTTCCATCGTTCACCTTCCCTAAGCCATATACCACTGCGTAAACTAATCCTTATGCTTTTAGACTGATCGTGTAGGAATACAAGTGATCCTGTAAGTGCATTAGGACATCCTGTAGGACGACCTGTAGTGGCCTGTTTTGAAGCCGATTTGTGAAAAATGCATCAAGAAAGATAGGAGAAGACACCTGCTTGCCTCTCTAGCCTTTTGGCCTTTCACAACCACCGCTCTCCACACCTAACCCACCTGCCATACAATCAAGAAGAATTAACATTCATGTTTTCACAAAAAGGACAAAAAGAAAAGGTTGTTGTGTACATTCATATGCACAGCAGTAAAGTATTTTGATTAGATCAGATTACATGCTTAGGATAGTTAGGTTTCCACATGTGTTAGTTTAGAATTATTCTGAAGCAATATATTTCAACAGATAGCTAGATGAGTGGTGTGTTTTAAGCATTTATTTTAGTCTTTCATTACTGCAGTAGGTAATATTTCAATTCTCTCAATTAGGGAAAAATTCCCCTTTCTCCATTGGTAATCAAACTTCTTCTAAATCAATAGAAGGTTGGTTTGAGAAACCCTAGTGATCTATCACCAGCTCAGCAATGACAAAGAGTGGATCCATTGCATCTATTTGTGTATACAACACTCTCACCTCCAAGTTTGTACAAAGCCCAGGTTGATAAAGTGAAGTTGGTAGCCCCGGGAGTTGCAGCATTCTTACTACAATACTGGTTCTCATCAAATAATGAAAGCAAAAGACTCTCAATAGACACCATGACTCAACCCCCATGGCTTCCTGGTGCTTCCAATGGTTCATGGATAAAAACTCAACCCAATCCTTCATCATATCTATTGCAATCTCTTTTTCCATGCAATTCCCTACATGATACTAGCGCAATTGTCAGTGCGTAAATAAATATAACAATGTACCAGTTACCTTGCCATGTTGTACCCAACATGCGGCCCTACAACTGAATGCCTACACACCTCATCTCTCAAGGGATTCCAATTCCCTTGATGGATTCAACTATAACTAGAAACTAGTTGTTATGCCCTCATCTAATCAATCATCTTCCATTTATCTTCCTTGTCCAAAGTGCTTCCACTACACTTTAACTTTATTTATTGCTCGTTCCTGGAGCATGAGCTCCTTCTGCTATAAGATGCATTGTGGCTCTACCTAGAAATATCCCTATGGTTTCACCTTCCATATCGATGATGGATTCCTGATGATTTGAATGCCTATTATCTACTATTGAATACATCTAGTGAATTCTCTGGGCCACATCGCCAACTTCCCACGCCTCCACTGTGCTACTCTGATACAAAGGAAAATCCTTCCTATGATTATCTCCACCACAAGTTCAACACCATAATGGTTATCTGTCATTTCCTTTATTTTGTTTCTCCTTAGGTTGAGACTCATATCCTCTCTCCACTACATTGATCTTCTAGTAAGGTGCCACATTTTTCTTGTCACCTGCATTCTAAGGTCTTCCTCACTTCTTAGGAAATTTTCATTTCAACTTCTCATTACCTTTCAAGTTCCACTTGAACTCAGACTTACGCTTTGACTGCTCATAACAATGCTTCAGCTTTCTGATGGCTTCCTCCATTAAACGAGGCTCATCGAACTCAATCCAATATATGAATTCTACTGGAAACCCACTAATGAACCTTTTAATTTTTTCTTTATTTTCCTTAATATAAGGCACATACCTCAACAGCTCCAAGAATCTACTTGTGTAGTCATCATCCTTCATAGAACCCATCCTCAACTCATAGAATTCCTTGGCCCTTTCATCATAGTATCTTTCATACAGGTAGTTCTTCTTGAAGAGTCTCTCAAACTCATCCCAAATCAACTCCTCTTCTCTAATGCCTCTAACATGCTTAACATCTTCCCACCATATATCTTATTTTCCCTTGAGATTGAAGGAAGATATCTTGGCTTTCGCATTCTTTGAATTGTCATGCAATCTAAAAAAATTCTTCATCACAAGAAACCAAACTTATGCATCTTTTGATTTGTTCATTTCTCCATCAAAACTAGGAGTCTTGGATTTCTTGAAATCTTATGGCATTTTCCCCTTCTCACTCCTCCTATACAGATGATGGTGGTGATGGTAATGATGTCCCTCAGAAGCATAGATAGAATAACACTCGTGAGTGTTATCCCTCTTCTCAAGTGTATCCAAGGATCTTCCACCTCTAAATATATAATCTCTATCCACCATGTATCATTTTCGAGATATGCTTCCATATGCACTGTTAGTCCTATCTTCCTACCCATGATTGATCCCCAACTGGCCCTACTTCTGCAAATGTGAAAGGCTTTAAAGAATCAATGCATTGTCTTTTGCTCACTTTTCTTGAGCCCTTGCAAGTGTTTCTTGTGCCTCAATCAACCTATTATTATCTTCATTACAACTTCAAACATCTACCCTCAGACTCCTCAGTGTATGTAACAACCCCTGGTTAAAATTTCATGTAGTAAAAGTTAATAAAGGGAAGATAATACCAAGGTCATTGGAAAAGTATTCCAAGCTGAATTTTGGGGAAAAAAATCCTAATGGGTGTTCATTTTGGTTTATTATGATTAAGTAAATTGGAAAAGGCAAAGAGGCATTTATTGGCATTTATTTATGAAAATAAAGGAAAATAGGAGAAAGGGAGATGAAAGGTCACAAGCTTACATGAGAGGAAAATTGAAGGAAAATAAAGGAAATTGAAGAAAATAGATGCATCAATGACAAAAGGGATTTTGAGGACCAGTTCATAGCTTTTTTTGGTTTTAACCTTTTGTCAGTTTAGTTTTGGAGCTCTCTCTATTCTTTCATACTATTGCACACTTAGAGAATTCTTGGAGCACTCTAACATTGAATAAAGGAAGGAAAAGGAAGGATAGGGAAGCAAAGAAAGGCAAGGGACAAGTAAGGAAAATTTGGATCAAGCAGCTTCAGTAGGAATAATTGTAGGTAGCAGGTTGCATGTGTGATTTCCTAGCTGGTTTATGAATGCATGGCATATGCATGTATCTATTTGGTTCTATTGATGTCATTGACATGGATTTTTCTAGGTGTGATAGTGGTTTCGACCTTGCCTTTCCATTTCCAAATAGCCATGTTGTGATTGGGTTCTTCTATTTGGTTGAGCTTTGGATTTCCATATGGTTTTGGAAATGGGTGAGGCGGTCTTAGAAAAATTCCCAAGGGTTGGGGGTGGAGGTGGTTTAATATCAAGGAAGCCCTCAACAGGTGGGTGGAGACAGATAAACTCCTCAAGGTATTGATGAAGAAATTCTTAAGTATCCAAGCTTGCTTTGGGCTTAGTGATCTCTTGACCGATTTTGGCGAGATCATGGTCGCCTGAGGGTGGAGGTGGTTTAATCTATAGGAAGTCCTGGTTGTTTATGTTTTGGTTTTCTTATGTGATCCCTTAATTGGATTTGTCAAGATCGCAAGAGAAGGAGAGTGGAGGTGGTTTAATCTTCGGGAAGACTTGATTGTTTATGTCTTGAGTCCCACATTCATGCTTGGAATATGGCACAGGAGTGACTAGTTGAAAGAAAGATTTGGTTCAACTCAATCTATGGTCAAGTGGTATGTGGAAATCCGTCACTTGGTTGTCTTTTTCATATGTTAATTAGAGATATTTTCTTTTTTTTTTTCATGAGTAATTGTGCTTGGAGTTATGTGGATTTTATCATTGTTCTATCATGGTTATTATTCTTGTTATATGTTGGTTATAAGCATGATTTCATAACAGGTTCTAGCTATGGATCTTGACATGTTTTGATTAGTTAATGAATGGTTATTGAATGCATGAGCTAAAAAATGTTATTTCATCTATTATGAGAGGGAATTAGACCTTATTGGTGATTCTCAGATAAGTATTAAACCCCTATGTTAAAATATGCATTCATGACCTATAGATTAAATGTTCTCAATATGTTTGATGAAATGACTGTCATGGTTAGGCTTGGTTAGGTCTAGTATTTGATCAAGTTTGGTATGGATAGTTTTTTCCTAATGTTATTTATCACTCTAGAAAGTCTCATTGAGTTATGGGCAGTGGTATGGAGGTTGACCTAGAATTTAGGGTCAGAATCCTAGACCACACCCTCTGAACTAAGGAATTTGGGTCATGACCACACCCTGGTAGGCTTATGCATTTGGTTAGAGGCCATCAACTACATGGAGGCCTTGTCATGCATGCATTTGGGAGCCTAGGTTATTGAAAAAGAATTCCAACTTAGGGTTTTGGCATTGGGAGTGGTTCTTTAGCTCCCAGGTGTCCTATAGCCTTTGAGGAAGGTTAGTAAAGTTTCATTTTGTTGACTCCACTTCCTTAACTATACTTAGGAGGTTGATTCATTTCATAATATCCATTAGGTCATGTTTACCCCAATGGGCTGGTGAAAGTGGAAAAATGTGGGAGGTGACATTACAGATTGTTATCAGAGCATTGTTAAATACTTTGAATGGATAGGTAGAATGTGTTTGTCATGCATATATGTTAGTGTCTATGTGGTTGTTATGCATGCAGTACCACAGTTTTCGTGCATGAGGTCATTGTATGAATTTGGTGTTGTCATGCATGATGTCAATATATTGATATAATTATGTATATTTAAATATATCATGCTAATTTGAACTAATTTTGTAGACAAAATAGCCTCCCCTAAACTTCACTGAGGTATGTTGATTATGTTTACATTTGGTTAGTTGACATGGTACGTTTACAGGAAGAAGAAGATCAAATATGACTAGAAAAATGTTGGATTATAGTTCACGAGACTCACCTTATAGATCAGATGAGAAACCAAGATATGGGTACTCTCATGACATAATAGACACTTTGATAATTTTAAAGGCAATGATCATAATTTGTAAGGTGAATAATGATAGAATCATTCAATCACGGGAAATACTTTCCAGGGAACAAAAGAAACAAGCATAGGTCAATGTAGTTATCCTTCAAAGTTTTTCATACTTGCAAAGAAAGGGGAAACCACGGATCAATTATGGATAGGAGGATAGGACTAATCGAACATATGATAGTAGGTCTCATAGTGGGTACAGGTTGGATAGGGATGACAAAGTCATAGATGAAAGGTTCTTGGATACACCAAATAGGAGAGGTGTAGGTTTTAACCCCATACAGAAATTACCTGCATACGAATTCTAAATCACAAGAAAAATAAAAATGTGAGAGCATAACACATAAGACACATATACACAGAGATTTCCCACCGGATCTCAAAACCGAGACTACCAGCTTGATTTTTCATTATATTCCTTTCAATGTTACAATACATATTTATACATGCCGAAGCATCCAATACCATG
>APFE031063037.1:16179-73665 GCA_000404065.3 Pinus taeda | reverse complement strand
AGGGGGGGCTCCGCCCCCCCCTCTAACCCCTCGGTTCACTACGTAGCTTAGTCATGGAAAGAATATAACACAACCCAACAAGAGGGAGTGGATATGGATTCTACACTAGTTCTGGTTCAGACAAGTGTCATGGTCATCATTGTTATCATCCTTACAGGAGGAGTGATATGGGATATTTTTTGGATGAGTTCAAGAAATCCAAGTCACCTAAATTCAGTGGAAAATTGAGGAACCGAACGATGGAGAGGCATGGTTTCTTGGGATGAAGAAGTTATTTGAGCTGCATGATTATACAGAGAACATGAAGGTGAAGATATATATTTTCAACCTCAAAGGTAAAGTAGACATTTGGTGGGAAGATGTGAAGTGGGTTATAAACATTAGGACATAGGAGTTAATTTGGCATGAATTCAAAAGACTATTCAGGAAGAAATATTTGTCAGAGAGGTACTATAATAGAAAATCCAAGGATTTTTATGAGCTGAAGATGGGATTGATAAAAAATGAGGAGTAAATGACCAAGTTCCTAAATTTGTTGAGGTATGTGCCTTATATTAAGGATGAGAAGACAAAATTTCATAAATTTATTAGTGGAATACCATCAGAATTCAAGGATAGGATTGAGTACGATGACCCTCAATCACTGGAATAAGTCATTGGAAATTTGAAGCACCATTATGAACAATCGAAGTGTAAGACTCAGTCTAAGTAGGGTTGTAAAGGGAATGATAATACTAAAGGAAAGTGGCCACTGAAGTGAGAAATACCTCAGGATGCAGGTGAGAAGGAAAATGTTACCCCTTACAAGAATTTTAATGCAATTGAGAAGGGAGATGGGTCACAACCTAGAAAGAAACAAAATAAATATAGTGGATATTTGTAGTGTTGGATATGTAGCAAGGAGCATCATAAGAATTATTTTCCATTATATTAGGGTGGTAGGCCTCAAGTCTACAATGCTCATGAGGTGCATATAGTTGGGGATGTTATGAAAAGAATTCATAGGATCTACGCAGCATTTGATAACAAGCAGGTGAATCACCAGTCATCCATTATTGAGATGGAAGGTCTGCTTTGTGATCAAGTTGTTTATATTTTGATTGACCCTAGATCTAATTATAGTTATGTTAAACTTGACCTGGTGGATGAGTGTGGTTTGAGAAAATAAGTGCATGTAAAGTCTTGGTTGGTGCAATTGACTACAGGTCCTAAGAAAAGAGTTCATCGTTGGGTAAGATTTTGTGCATTTGAGCTAAATGGTATGCCTACATCTGAACATCTAAATTTTCTTCCATTGGGATGATAGATTATTCTTCTAGGTATGCATTGGTTGTACCTTCATGGGACTAAAGTGGATTTTTATGAGAAGGCTATTGAGTGCTTGGATGATGATGGAGAGAAGAGAATATTTCAGGTTAAGAAGAAGTCTACATCAGTGATAATGATTACAACTATGTATGAAAAACGTAGTTGTAGGAAAGGGAGTGTATTGTTCATTATGCATGTTTCTAGAGAAAAAGGTAAGGATGTCGAGGATGTATAAGTCTTGAATGGGTACCTAGTTTGGCAATAGTTATAGGATGTATCCCTAGTAGAGGTTTCAAAGTTTCTTCCTCATAGGGAAGTGAACTTTTCTATTAAGTTGGTACCAAGAGAAACACCAACATAAAAGGCACCTTAGAAGATGAGCACTCCAAAGCTAGTGGAGTTGAAGTTGTAGTTGAAGGAAATGCTTGACAAGGGATACATTAGACCAAGTGTATCACTTTGGGGTGCAACAATATTGTTCGTAAATAACAAGGATGGTACTCTCGGGTTGTGTATTGATTACAAGAAGTTGAAAAAGATGACGATCAAGAATAGGTATCCATTGTCGAGGATCGATGATTTATTTTATCAGATGAAGGGAGAAATAATGTTCTCTAAGATTTATTTGAGATTAGGATATCATCAGGTACGCATCAGAGAAGAGGACATCTACAAGAATTCTTTCTCGGATAGGTATGGGAATTATGAGTTTGTTGTGGTTCCTCTTGGTTTGACTAATTCTCTAGCTACTTTCATGTGTTTGATGAATAGTGTGTTGTGTCCTTATTTGGACAAGTTTGTGATTGTATTCATTGATGATATATTGATATATGCTAAGAATGAGGAATATCATGTCAAACACTTAACATCAGTGTTGAGATTACTAAGGGAGCATCAGCTGTATGCCAATATTAGTAAATGCAACTTCTTTTAGATAAAGGTACATTACTTGGGACATGTTTTCTCCAAGGAAGGCATAGCAGTGGATCCATAAAAGATCAGAGCTATCATGGAATGGGAAGCTCCTAGGAATGTGGATGAGGTCAAATAATTCATGGGATCAAAAGGTTATTATAGGAGGTTCATTGGGAAATTCTCATGGATTACCTATCCTATTATATCATTGCAGAGGAAAGGAAATAAATTTTAATGGATAAAGTAATGTGCAACTAGTTTTGAGTAGTTGAAGGAGTTTCTTATAAATGCTTTAGTTCTAAAGATTGCAAATCTAGATAAAGAGTTTATGGTGTGTACATATGCTTGCAAGAGAGGAATTGGTGGAGTCCTGATTCAAGAGGGATAGGTGGTATGTTACAATTCAAGGGAACTGAATGAGCATGAGAAGAACTATGTGACACATGATCTTGAGTTGGCAACGATCATTCATGCATTGAAGATGTGGAGGCACTATATTCTTGGTAGGAGGTTTGTATTGATGAGTGATTACAGTGGGTTTAGTTACTTTTTTTACCAACCTAATCTAAATGTTAGGCAAGTTATATGGTTGGCCACTTTCAGTGCCTTTGACTTCTAGGTCGGGTACACTAAGGGAAAGGAGAACAAGGTTGCAAATTTTCTTACCATAAGAGTGCAGGTGAATCACATAGTAGCTATGAGTTCATATGGGACAAATTTAGAGGATAAAACCTTATAGGCAGGATAACAAGATGACAAGTACCAGTAGTTTAAGAACATGTTACAACAACAAATTATAAGTGATCGTGATATGGATTATCATATCACAACAGATGGTTTGGTGAGATTTAGGGACAATATCTATGTGCCAGAAAACAATGAGCTCAAAAATATTATCTTGAGTGAATTTCATGTCAACCCATATTCAGGTCATCCGGGATATCAGAAGACATTGAAAATTGTGAAGAAGTTCTACTATTGACCGAATTTGAAGAAAGAGGTGGCTCAGTTTTTTGTGAAATGTTTGGATTGTCAACGGGTATTAGTAGGGTGTAAGCATCCAGGTGTTTTACTACAATCGATTCTAATTCCAAATTGGAAATGGGAGGTCATTTCCATGGACTTCATTACAATTTTGTTGAGGACATCTAGACAACATGATTCCATCATGGTTTTGATTGAAAGGTTGACCAAGGAAGCTCACTTCATTCCAGGAAAGTCTACTAATTTAACTAGTGAGGTAGCATAGGTCTTCATCAGAGATATAGTGAGATTGCATGGTATTCCTAAGAAGATTCTATCCAACAGAGATTCCAAGTTCGCTTCCAGGATTTGGACGGAGTTATGTAGGCTTGCATATAAAGTTGGCCTTCAATACATCTTATCATCTGCAGACAGATGGATAGACAGTGAGGTTCAACAAGATTTTGGAGGAGATTTTGAGAATATATGTTATGCATCAGCAAAGGAGGTGGGAGTTTGCTTACAACAATTGTTATCAAGAGTAATAAAGGATGAGCCCATTTGAGGTACTTTATGGGCAGATTTGTAGTACTCCTATCAACTAGAGTGATCCAATGAATAAAGTAATGATAAGACCATACATGTTAGCAGGGATGGAACAAAAAATGCAAGTTATCAAGAAGAATCCAAAGGAAACACAGGATAGACAGAAGAATTATGCAGATCAACACAAAACATTTAAGGATTTTAAGGTTGGAGCATGTGTACTTGTCCATTAAGCCCAAGAGGAACTCCTTGAGGATAGGGTCATGTGCCAAGTTGGCATCCTGGTATTGTGGGCCTTTCAAGATCATTGAGAGGATTGGGCTAGTGGCCTACAGACTTGCATTGCCTCCAATAATGAAAGTCCATGATGTTTTCCATGTGTCATTTCTTAAGAAGTATGTGAAAGATGTTGATCACGTTATTTATTAGTATGTATTGCAGGTGGAGCCAAAAGTATAATTCTAGCCGAAACCTCAATGCATATTGTAGTGGAAATAGTTTATGCTCTAGAACTGAGAAATTGAGCAAGTTAAAGTGTAGTGGAAGCATTTTGGGCCTGATGAAGCTATTTGGGAGATGGCTTATCAGATGTGGGCTATGTATTGTTCATTATTTGTCGGTTGAGGAAAAGAAATTTTGGTATATGTACTTATTCATGTATGGTTGTTATTGTAAATAATACAATGAGTTGTGTTATAAATCTCCAATAAGTGATATGGTTGTCATGTTGGCTTTGGTTTCCAGCAGGTTCATTGTAAAGACTACATTGAGCTAAGTTATAAATATCCATGGGTAGTATGTTTTAGTTTTCAATGGTCTTGTTGGTCATGGGTGTTATAGAACATCGAATATGGTGCTCCCCTAAGGGGGAGGGGTCTGTAACAACCCTCAGTTAAAATTTCATGTAATAAAAGTTAATAAAGGAAAAATAATACCAAGGTCATGGGACACATATTCCAAGATAAATGTTGAGAAAAAACATCCTTGTGGGTGTTCATTTCAGTTTATGATGGCTAAGGAAATTGGAAAAGGCATTAGCAAAGGAAAAGAGGCATTTATTGAGATTTATTTATGAAAATAAAGGAAAATAGGAGAAAAAGGAGATGAAAGGTCACAGGTTTGAATAAGAGGAAAATTGAAGGAAAATAGAGGAAATTGAAGAAAATAGAGGCCTCAATGATAAAAGGCTTCTATTGATCAGTTAATAACTTTTTTTGGTTTTAACCTTTTGTCAACTCAGCTTTGGAGATCTCTCTATTATCTCATACTCTTGCACACTTAGAGAATTATTAAAGCACTCTAACATTGAAGAAAGGAAGGCAAAGGAAGGACAAGGAAGTAAATCAAGGGAAGGGACAAGGAAGGAAAAGTTGGATCAAGAAACTTCAACAAGAAGAATTGCAAGTAATAGATTGGATGTGTGATTTCCTAGTTGGTTTGAATGCATGGTACATGCATGTACATATTTGGTTTTCTTGTTTTCATTGGCATGGATTTTGTTGGGTGTGACAGTGGTTTCAATCTTGCCTGCCATCCAGATAGCCATGGTGTGATAGGGTTCTTCTATTTGGTTGATCTTTGGATTTTTGAATGGTTCTGGAATTAAGTGAGGCAATCTCAGGAAAATTCCCAATGGTTGGGAGTGGAGGAGGTTTAATATACAGGAAGCCCTCAAAATGTGGGTGGATATAGGTAAATTACTCAAGGTATTGATGAAAAATTTATTAGGCATGAAAGCTTTTTTTGCGCTCATTAATCTCTTTATTGGTTTTGGTAGGATCGCGGTAGCCTGAGGGTGGAGGTAGTTTAATCTCCATGAAGCTCTGGTTGTTTATGTTTTGGTTTTCTTGTGTGATCTGTTGACCGGTTTTTGTGAGATCACAGGAGCATGAGGGTGGAGGTGGTTTAATCTTTGAGAATCCCTTGTTGTTTATGTGTTGAGTCCTACATTCATGCTTGAAATATGGTACGGGGGTGTTGGCTTAAGTGGGTCTGACCCATGTTCAGCGTTAATTATCCAAACAAATCCCTACACAACCGCCCCTTTTAGCATTAACCCATGGAGCTCGGACCAAAGTCTCACACAAAGCAGTATGGGGGCATGTTGGAACCAAGTTTCTACACTGATGTCGTTTGATTTCTTCTATCCCTGCCTTTGCGCAGGTGGTTTCGCTCTAGATCTTGCAAGATAAATCCTCTATTTTGGTCCTCAATACCTTCATGAAAGTATATGATCGACCTTCATGCAACCCTAACCTGTGGCTCAGGTATTTTCGCGCTGCTATGGCAACATGCCGTGCAGATTCCTCAATTATCCTAAGTGATTTTCTTATATTGTCAAATACTTAACGTTATCACTGCGTAAGAAGATATTTGTAATTGTGTTTAATTATTCAATATAATTGCATTCATTCGTGCATCATATAAGCATAATCAAGGAAATTCATACATAATATATCCAAACCCATCAACAGAAAAAGGACACAGAAATTGCAGAATAACTCCTTTTATTAGTATCTCCCAAGTGTTACAGACTCTGTCCACCGTGCACACACAGTTGCAGGGGTCTGTGCACTCAGCTGTGTACTTCTACCCTAGGCCTCTACGCACTTAGTTGCAGAGCCTCTATCTACACTACGACCCATGAATTAGACTTCTTCTTCAGAGCCATCACTCTATTAAATGATTTGCCATTCTATTGATCGATTCGTTGATGCCTAAACTACATAGAGCTTAGCTCTTTTTATACAATCTCATGGTCCACGGACCATTGGTAGGTCTCTTACAGATGACTTTACTTTACAAAACTAAGGGTGGACTACCCTTTTTCACACATAAAACATTCGCGCTCCGTGACCACAAAATCAGAGTCTTTATAATTATATTACAAAAATTTACTTAACATGGGCATTTAGCCCCAAAACTTCCCTTAGGGGATCCCACTCCCAACAAGCCCCCAACACAAACATCGTGACTCACCCTTGAGTCACTGGGTAGGCATAGAGATCTTTGCATGAAACCCGTCCATCTCGACCCTGATGACCGCAACTTTGGCCATGCACTGAGCTGCTGCCTGCTTCACATCTTCAATTATTTTCTTGGTTACTGCCCCTGCACTATCAGCCTGAAGCTGTTGTTGCATCGCCTACAGAGTTGCAAGCTTACCTTCAACTTTTCTTATGGTTGCGTAAGCTTCCTCCAGCCAAGGCTTTAATTGCGCCTTCAGCACTGCTTCCTTGGCACTTTGTGCACCTGTTCCTTCAGCTACTTGTCTTCCTGTAGCTTAGCTAACCTCAGTGTTAGTGCGACATTTTTCGTTGTGCCCTTAACTTCGTCATAGCATTGTTGGAGTTCATGCGCTTCTGTCTTTAGCCTTTGGATGTTTGGGTCCTCCTACAAGCTAGTGAGGACCTCAAGTGTTTTTCGCTGGACAACCACTTGTAATTAATAGGGCATTTTGAATTCAAATCCGACCATTACCCCCAAAATCGGTTCATTAATGCTGGATTGGTGGCATATTTTCAAGGATATAAGCCATAAATTTCATCTTAAATGTTGGCCACCTGCTCCATTTGGCCTCACTTTTGTCGCCTTTTAATGAACACTGAATTTAACAGTCACTTTCCAACTGACCTGTGTAATTTCTCCCTGGGCAGCGTAGCTCCCTCCACACTGCTGTGAACCCAGTGGCATGTCCTTGCTTCACACCATCTTCCAATCGCGCAACTCCCTAACCCGAGTAGTGTAGTTTATAGTCCCGCACCTCCTTTCAGCTACCTGGAGCACTAAGACTATGCTACTTTCATTTATTCACATAACCAGTCCATTAGTGTATGGCTTCAAACGACTTCCATTCACCTTTCTTGGGAAGGGTTCCCCATTTAATTTGACCAGTTGTACCACTCCTCCATCGGTAATCTCCTTAATAACATAAGGTCCTAACCAATGCCTCCTAAATTTCCTTAGAAATTTATCAAACTTACTATCATATAACAAAACTAGGTCATTTACCTTAAATGTGCACAGCTTGATGTGTCAATCATGCCATGCCTTTTCGCAATGCTTTTGGACCTGCTGGTGAAATCCAGCAAAAAATCTTTCTTCTTCAAGCTCATCTATCTGCGCGAGCCTCTCCTCCAAGGCTTTGTGATCCATCATACTTGTGAGCACTACTATGCATAGACTAGGCACGATGTATTCCATATGCATTACTGCTTCCACACCATAGACGAGCCTAAAAGGGGTTTGTCTAGTCAACTTCTTGCATGTCATTCGATAAGCCCATAGTACCACGGGTATGCTTAAATCCCAAACACTTCGTTGAGAATTGCAAACATTGGTCAGCACATTTTAGAGCACTTTGTTGAACGCCTCCACTATCCCATTAGCCTGTGGGTGATAAGGTGTGCTCTTCTAGTGATATACCTAAAATTCCTTCCTCAGTGCGTTGATCGTCTCATTCAGGAAGTGCGTACCACAATCACTCATCAAGATCTTAGGACATCAAGATCGCATCAGTACATGCTCAAATAGGAACTTCATGGAAGTTTCACCCATGCAATCCTTCACTGGCTGCGCTTCTGCCCAGTGAGCCAAATACTCAGTTGCAGTGATAATGTACCTTGCTCCTATCTTTCCTTGTGGCTGAATGGGTCCTACAAAATCTATCACCCACTTCTCAAAGGGTTGCAACGTCATTTGTGGATTGAAAGGCATTTCATCTCTCTGTGATGGCCTGCCCATTCTTTGACATACATCACACACTTTGCAATATGCTTTTGAATCCGAATGAAGGGTTGGCCACCACCACCCTGTGCATAGAATCTTCTGTGTGGTTGCTCTCCATGCATAATGTCCTCCTGTGGCGCCCCCATGAGCATCCTCGAGGATGCTACTTCTTTCGAACTTAGGTACATACCATTGCAATGTCTTATTAGTCCCTATCTTGTATAGATGATCAACAATGACAGAGAAATTGGCCACGTGCACCACTAATTCCTTCTTTTGTTGGACAGTGTATCCTTTCGGTGTAGTTCCTATTGTTAGGAAGTGTATTATATCCTCAAAATAACCATCCATGACACACACTGGAAATAGTTGCACGTCAGGCAATCCTTCTTCCAAGTCAGTAGGTTCCTCCCCTATTTCGATGCATGACAGATGGTTTGGTCCCACATTCAATCTTCCAGGCTTCACAACAACTTCAAAATCATACTCCTGGAATGATAAGAACCATCTGCAAATTCTCCCCCCCAAACACAGGCTTATTAACCAGGTACTTTAGCACGGAGTCATCCGTATACATCTTAAAATGGCCTCCTATCAAGTAATTCCTATACTTCTGGAGTGCATACACCATAGCTAGCCCCTCGTGCTCAGTGGTGGAATAGTTCTTCCCTACTTTAGATAATCTGTGGCTTACGAACGCGATAGGATGGTCCAATCCTTCTCCACTAGCCTGTGTCCATTTGGCCAGAAGCGCACACGGATCCTTCTACCCATCATACTTGTCTATCAGTCACATCTTAGGCTTCCCAAATCATGTTCTCATCATCCTCTTACATTCACGTCAATCATCAAAGTTTCCCTTGTGCGTACCCCACCATCTTGTGGTTGTAGCACGCAGTGCCTAGTCCAAGGCCTAGAAGCGCTGCTCTTCTAGTACCACCCTTTCAAATGCATCCAAAAATATATCTACCTCATTCAAACCATCATAAGTAGGTAGATTTCTTACCTCTAATGACACACATCACAACGACCGTTTCATCATGTTACAATTCAGCGTAGTTACTTCATGTAACTAATTTTACCAGCGTTCTATTTCTTTGTCGGAGTCCGAAATGTAGGAACTCTCACAATCCCATGTAAACTATCCATCCGCAGTGAGATTCACCCAATCTTGTTGTCACACTATTATCTTACAGATATAGTCCAAGTCATCATCACTCTCATAATCACGGACAGGTTTAGTATAGCGCGATCCTTCAGCAAGATCGAGGGGTACTATTACTCGCAGTGATTTCTTCTCAAAGATAATCTTTCGCTTCTTCAAATTGATTACCCCGTTCATATCAGTAGCCTAGTCAATTCCCAAGAGTGTCGGATACGGATTGTTTCCATCCACTATCTCTATTACTTCAAAATTAGCCAGTGCACTCGCTACCTCAATATCCATTGTCACCCCCTGCAGTCGCCCCATGGGGATGATCTTCTGATGACTTGCCATCCTTAGCTAAATCAGAGACCATTATAGCATAGGTCTCCCCATTTGCTCCCAAGTGTACTTTGATAGGACAATCACATTTGACCCTAGGTCCAAAATGACTTGATCCATTTCATACTCTCCTATCTATGCGGTTAGTCTCATCTCCCATCCCGTCCTTGTTTTATGCTTGTCAATCTTTCATACTACACGTGGCTCACCTACTACGGTTCCAATGCACCTATTGATGAGTTATTGTAACCCTTTCATAGCCTTACTATCTCACAGGAGCTTCATACAAGCTTCCAGGAAAGTTGTGAGCATAGAGGGGTCCATCTCCTACCCAGGCTTATCCTTGCTTCCTGAGGTGTAGGCCTCAGCAAAGCTCTTCTAAGCTTCCATGAAGGTTTCACATGCGTGCTCCAAATCGAACTCAGCCTCCTTTCTTAAGGATTTTTGAACCCATGTACTATCTTCTGGCTATTTCCCCTTGTCATCTCCTATCACGATTCCACTTATGAGCACTGTGTTTATGTTTGGATCTTCCTCACACGGCTCAGACCTCCTCATCTGTAGGTTTTGAATTAGCGGAGGTTGTAGTGCCCCTTTTTTATGTATCCTAACTATCGGTGTAGGACAATCTTCTGTTTCATGATCAAACAGTGTGCAATACTTGCACCATGGACGCGTTGGGTTAGTGCAATCATGAGCATAATGTCCTGGTCCTCTACAATTGTAGCAAATCAGTTGTCCTCGACCTCTACCAGGTCCTCCTCCACCTCGGCCTCTTCCATGTCCCTGAAATCCTGTCCATGCCATTCCTGCACTCTGGTCAACGGGCTGCGTCTTGGCTTGAACCCTATAGGTGAGAGTTCTATCTATCATCAGTTCATAGCTCCTAAAATTATGCTCATCATTCCCTACCGACCTACAAAAGTTGCAGAAAAGCTGTTGCAGTGTCTGTACAAACTATTGTAGCAACTGACAATTGTCTGTGGCATGTTTTCCGGCTACCTGACAGATAGCACACCATAATGCAGGCCCCGTGCTAGGTCTGCTTGAGCCTCTAGCCTTAAAGGCATCAGTCCTCCTACTGCAATATAGTTTGCAAGACTGGGCAATGGTCGTTGTCATGACCCCGACTCTTGCATTTCGAGCACCATACCTCCTCGCATACCTCTGGTCATACTGTCATGTACTGCTTTAGATTTTTCACCTCAAGGCATAGATTCTTTAGCTACACATGGATCTGCTAAACTCCTAGATTAGGATCTTGCATCGGATTTTCATGTAGTCTCATCGCAATCCCTAAGGCCTTTGTCTGAGTTGTTATCTTATGTTGTGACAGTGCACTCCTTAAGTGTGGTAGTAGCGAAGCCACAAACTACTCGCGATGTTTTCCATCTGTCAAATTCATATTGGCTTTGCGGATTGTACATTTCAACCTCTGATCTAGTTCCTAATGCGTCTCGCCTAGTTGCATCACGATCTCTTTGAATCCCACAATTGATTGCGCCTCAGATTTAGGCCTACTAAATTCCCTATTCAGTGCTACCTGGATGTCTACTAATCCAGCATTCGGGTTATCGTTAGAGTACTTAATATACTAGGTTAGCACGCAATTTTGCAGAGCACTAACTAGTGTCTCCTTCTTTATATGATCATCTGTAACACCTTGAGCTTCCCATACAAACCTCACAATGAACTAGAATTGGTCTAGGTCCTCATTTCCCAAGCCTTTGAACAAAGGCAACTTCACTATATTTTCCATACTGAACTGCCGTGGAGGTGGAGGTGGTATGGGCGAAGTTGGAGGTGAGGGTGGTGAAGTCAGAGGTGGTGTGGGTAGAGGTGGTATTCATGGGAATCCTTGTCTTATTAACTGAATATCACTTTGTGGAAAAACCTTCGCTATGCCTTCTTCGTCACCTCACGGAGGTGAAATCAAGGGATTATACTCCAGACCCTCTTTTCCTTCGTTCCTATAAGTTTTTCCGCTTCACATAGTCCCGATAATCAAGGTAGCTACATAACCTATTTTTCACACAATAGCATTTTAATCCAAATATTCAAATATTTTATGAACTTACCTCACGGTCCTTTTAAAAATTGTTGCTCCGCCTCGTTGTAGATGACTGAGGTGTCGACTGCAAATTCTGTCACAAATCCTCCTATGACATGATCAAGCCAATGATCAACAGCACGGGTGATCTTATCCTCCAATGCTTCCAAACTTCGCACTAACTCCGGGGTCCACACAATAAGTCCATCAAGTTTCCACCTTCCTTTTATATCTGCTAGCTTCACGATCCACTCGTATAACTCAATAGAGAAGGAGAAAAAAAAGATCTTGTGGATCTCTGTATACAGGTATCTATCCAACCATTGTTCCTTTATCAGTTGCAGGTTTTTGTTTTCTTGTGCTGTCAATTTGTGGATCTTTCTATCCAACCAATCTCCATTCTCCTTCTTAGTTGGATTTCAGTGATACAACATCACACATCTCTTATGCAGATTCAGGTCCCAACAACAGAACCATTTGTTGGCTTGAGGGGGCCTGACCCAGGTTCAGTGTTAATCAGCCAAACAAATCATTAGATTACTAGCCCTTTTGGGATCAGCCCATGGAGTGTGGACAAAAGTCTCAATAGAAGCAGTATGGGGGGATGTTGGAACTAAGTTTATGTACCCTAAATGGTTGTGATGTCGTTTGATTTCTTCTATCCCTGCCTTCGCACAGGTGGTTTTGCTCTAGGGCTTGCAAGACAAATCCTCTATTTCAGTCCTCAATACCTTCGCGAAAGTATGTGATCGACCTTTGCATAGCCCTAACTTGTGGCTCAGGTATTTTTGTGCTACTATGGCAGTGTGCCATGCATATTCCTCAATTATCCTAAGTGATTTTCTTATCTTGTCAAATAATTAAAGTTATCACCACGTAAGTAGATATTCATAATTGCGTTCAATTATTCAATGTAATTTCATTCATTCATGCATCATATAAGCATTGTTGGCATTATGACACAGGTATTGTCCTTGATGGCAACTCACTCAGATGACAGATCACAGTACAGTAGGTTAAAAACACAGAGTTACAGATCAAACTTCACATAATGAAGAAAGAGAGGTATATGCAGGTTCACCATTGGCCAAGTTGCATATACACGCGGGTTCACTGTATACAATTCGCATATACGTACACACGCACTTTTACTAAAGGAAAAGTGTGTATACCTTGGAAACTAAGTTTTGGTCCATGGTATCGTTCCAATGTATCGGATCCAAGGTATTGACCCTAGGTATTTGGTCCAAAGTATTGGTCCTAAGTGGTTTTGGTCCATGGTATTGAGAAAGGCTTAAAACTATAAAAGGAGGAGAAGATCATTAGGCCAAGACACACAAGCATTGAATATCTGATGAAGTGTGAGATCTAGTATGCAAGTTATTTGGTTATGGTGCATTTTTGGATCGGAACCAAGGATGAACCTTAGTGTTTGACGAAAGATAAGATCTAATGATGTATTAGGATCTTAAGGCTTGAAGTGACTTATCATTATGTGGTTTGATCGTGAATCTAAACAACTGGCACATGTTGTAGTATGAAAATATGATGATCTGGGTATGACTAAAGTCTGGAATTGTTGTAATGTTTAAATCATCATTTACAGTTCTGTACGCAGGTTCACTTCAGAAAAGGGGCATATCCACACTGGTTCTGCATATTAAAACATCGTATACATCATAAATTTGATTTGCAGATCTATACGTTGGTTCTCTTTGAGGAAAGCGCATATGCACGTAGGTTCGACGCATGGAAGTAGCGTATACCTCATAAGATGTGTTTTAGCTACTTCTGTTTGTTGTTGTAGTGTTCTGGGTACTGGCTTGGGTTCTGGTTACTGTATTCTGGTGACAAAATTCTGAGAGATCAGATTGATGGGTTGTCAAAGTGATTGATTGATTTGGTTGTGGTTGGTTCAATAGGAGAATGGTTAATGTAGATATATTTGATGATTGAATGATGTTGTTGATGGATCCGGACTGAAAATTTATGAAACGTGGTCCCTCGAAGAAAAGAGAAGGTTGTAGCCTTCTATAGGTCGACACCTATGTACTAGTAATAATATCAACTAGTACAAGAGCTAGGGGGTTGTAGCTCCCTTCCAGTAGAAGTTGGAGAACAAGAGAAGGTTGTAGCCTTCTGCAGGTAGAAGCCTTCGTACTGGTATAAGACTGCACCAGTACAGAAATTGTAAACAAATTTTTCTTATTATTTAAAGAAGACAAAGACGACATTAGCAGGTGGTTTTCACCCACATTGGATTTACACCTTATATCTTGGTGTTCTTGTGTGGTTCTTATGTGTGATTATTTATTCTGCTTTTACTGCATTGTCTACTGAATTACTGATATACTAGTTAAAGTTTAAAGCATGATAATTTGGGTAAATCAAAAGATATTTGCATATACGCTGGTTGCATTAAGTATAGTTGTGTATAGATGCTAGTTCACTAAGCTGAAGTAGCATATTCAAATCAATTTTGAAAATTAAATTATTGATCTAATAATATTGATTCACCCCCCCTCTCAGTATTATTTCCAAAAAGCATAATAAAGGAAATTCATACATAATATATCCAAACCCATCAACAGAACAAAGATAGCGAAATTGCATAATAACTCCTTCTATTAATATCTCCCAAGTGTTACAGACTCTATCCACCATGTGCACACAGCTGTAGGGGTCCACGCACTAAGTTGTAGACTTCTACCCTAGGCCTCTGTGCACTCAACTACAAAGCCTCTATCTACACTACGACCCACGACTTAGACTTCTTCTTCAGAGCTATCACTCTATTACATTATCTGCCATTCTATTGATTGATTGGTTCATGCCTAAACTACTTAGAGCTTAGCTCTTTTTATACAATCCCATGGTCCGCGCACCATGGGTAGGTCTCTTACGGCCGATTTTACTTTACAAAACTAAGGGCGGACTAGCCTTTTTGACACATAACACCTTTGTGCTACGCAAACACAAAATGCGGAGTCTTTACAATTATATTACAAAAATTGACTTCACATGGGCTTTTAGCCCAAAAACTTCCCTTGGGGCATCTCAGTCCCAGTAGGCCCTCCCGCTCCCAACAAGGGGTGATTGGATGGAAGAAAGATTTGGTTCTACTTAATCTATGTTTGGGTGGTATGTGGAAGTACCTGACTCGGTTGGATTTTTCATATGTTAATAAGAGCTATTTTCGTATTGTATTTCAAGAGTACTTGTGCTTTTTATTATGTGGATTTGATGGTTGTTCTATCATGGTTATTATTCTAGTTATATGTTGGTTATAAACACGGTTTCATAATAGGTTCCAGTTATGGATCTTGACATGTTTTCATTAGTTGATGAATGGTTATTAATGCATGAGTTAACAAATATTATTGTAGCTATTATGAGAGGGCATTAGACCTTATTGATAATTCTCAGTTAAGTATCACACCCCTATGTTCAGATATGCATTCATGAGCTATAGATTACATGTTCTCAATATGTTTGATGAAATTATTGTCATGGTTAGGCTTGGTTAGGTCAATTCTTTGATCAATTTTTGTATGGATGATTTTTTCTTGATTTTATTTATCATTTTGGAAAGTCTCATTGAGTTATGGGCAATGGTCTATAGGCTAACATGGAATTTAGTCTTAGAATTTAGGACCAAACCCCCTAAACTAAGGAATTTGGGTCATAACCACACCCTAGTAGGCTTATGCATGTAGTTGGAGGCCCTCAACTGCATGGAGCCCTTGTCATGCATGTGGTTAGGATCCCATGTCACTAAAAAAGCATTCCATCTCAGGGTTTGGACATTGGGAGTGGTTGTTTAGCTCTTGCGTGTCTTGCAGCTCCTGAGGAAGATCAGTAAAGTTTCAGTTTTTCGATTCCACTTCTTTAATTGTACTTAGGAGGTTGAGTCATGTCATAGTAGCCCTAAACTCATGTTTACCCTGATAGGTTGATGAAAGTAGGTAAATGTGTGAGGTGGTGTTACATTTTATCTACTAGATCAGGAGAATACTCTTCTCCCTGCTACTCGATACAATATCACAAGCATACCAATTCATATATGAATATCATAACCATAACCATAAAAATGCATGCATAAAATCACATATACCCTGAGGTCCAGTATTGCCACATCACTCTTTATTTCATCTATGATAGAGCCCATCATGTCCAAGGGTTTGAACCTAGAATCTCTTATACTACTCTGTAACATCTCCTCCCACATTTTCCCACTTTTAAAATCTCTCCAGGGTAAACGTGAGTTGAGTGTCACTATGACATGACCCGACCTCCAAGTTCCAGTTATGGAAGTGGGATCTACTAATCGAAAATAGACTACCACCCCTTAGGCACACCAGACCACTCAAGTGCCTGACAACCATTCCTGGTGATCAATTCCTAAGTTGGAACTTTATCTTTGGATTTACACCCTAACCACATGCTTGACCCACTATGCATTCATTTGGAAGTCTCCAACTGCACCCATAAGCCTTCTTGCATGCAGTTATGACTGAAATCTTCCTATTTTTTGCCTACGGTTGAGAGATAAGTGCCATTCTTTCAGGGCTAGCCTACAAAACAATGCCCATAAGTGCCTAGAAAATTCTAGAATCAAGTCTAAGATGTTAATAAGTGTAAAAAATTAATACTTGGGCTAGATCTTGCACAAAACATGCCAGTCACATGATAAAAATTTCATCAAACATAGGATAAGCATAGAAGCTACAAGTCATGAATGCATATCTGATCATGGAATTCTTAAATTCATCAAAGAAACATTGAGAAGGCTTACTTCCCTCTCAAGATAGTTGCAACAACACTTGTTATACCATACATTTGTATAACCATTCAATGAAATATAAAATCATGAACAAGATCCATAGTAAGAGCATATTGTTTAGCTATGCCTTTTACCAACATATAAGCAAAAAATAATCCATGACAAACCAACCATAATATGAACATAATAACCAATACATATTCTCATTAATCATAATTAGAAAATGAATTATATTAACATATACAAAATCCAACCAAGTTAGGGACTTCCATGTACCACCCGACCATAGATTAGGCTGAAGCAAATCTCTCTTTCATCCAACCACTCTCGTACCATATCCCAATCATGAATGTGGGATCATATGGATTAAAGAAAAATAGAACCAAACAAGGCTTCCAGAGGCCAAACCACCTCAACCCTCAACCATAGTGATTTCACCTAATCGGTCCAGAAATCACTAATACCAACATAAGCTTGGATGCCTCTAAATTCCTTGACCAACTCCAAATGAATTTTCCTATCTCCACCCATTTGTCAAGAGTTTCAACAGAAATCTCATCTCCACCCTTGACCCTTGGGAATTTTCTCGAGACCACCTCAACCAAGATCTAAGTCTACAGGCCATCCAAGGCTTAAAACCAAGAAAGGAACCCACAACCCCATGGTTACCCAGGAAATGGAAAGGAAAGGCTAAAAGCCATTATCAATCTAGGAAAATCTTGTGCCAATGACAACAAAGTAACCAAAGAACTACACGCATATACCATGCATTCAAATCCCAACATGCTAAATCACACATGCACAATGTTACCTACAAATCTATTACTATTTTCTACCCTTGTTGTTGTCTAAACTTCCTCTTACATACCCTTTCATTCCTTGCTTACATGGTGCATTGCCTGTCCTCTCTCCTTCTTTGAAACTGATCAAAATCTGAGCAAAAGTTGTCAACTCATTCTCAGGTGCCTTTTTATCATTGATGTCTAGTCCCTTCCTTTCCTTTTTCGGTTTTTCTTTCATTTTCCCTTACTTTCTCTCTAATTTCCCTTGCATGAATATTTGTGTCTCTTCACCTTCCTTTTCTCCTATTTTCCTTTATTTCCTTAACTAAATGTCATTTTTTGCCTTTTTTCCTTTTCCAATTTCCATAACCATTAATAAACCACAAGTGATTGTTAAGGGAATAAGTCCCCTATGGATTTGGGTCAGAACCCTATCAAAGAAGGAGTAATCTACAACAAGAAACACGCATACAACTCAGGCAACATGCTTAAATAAACTAACTATGCAAGGATGAACATACCTGGATGTCCTTCGTTTGGGTAGTTATAGCCAGGGTTCAAACCCTCTGTAACTCTTGATGATCTTCAAATTTGCAAATCAACAAATTCAAATACACATAGCAACATATAGATAAAGCATTTTAGTGAAATCAACTTTATATCATATAAATAAATGGTTAGTTATGCATCAAAATAGTCATTCATATATAAACCATAACAATAACATTAGATGCATAAATAAGGTCGATATCAGGAACAAGACAGCGTTTCTTTTTATTGTAGAAAACTATAATAAACATTTAAAGAGTTCACTTGAGTCTTCCTCTTTCAGCTCCAAGTGGAACCATCCTCCAGGTCCGTCCAGTCCCAGTCTTCAACAACCTCCTTCCATAACCAATACCATTATATCTCAAGCAAGTGGAAGAATATCAACACTCAAGGAAACAAGGGTTTCTTGGACTTGGGGAAGTGCTTGAAGCACAGGGATACTTCAGACTTGATCAGGGGATAATCTCAGTATAGTAATTCTATCATTTCTCTCCTCCTTAGGGCCTTCCCATAGCAGTCTTTTTATACTTCACCCAATTAGTTTTTTAGTTGGGAAAATAGTTGGGAACAGTTGGGCCATGGGCACTAGGAGGGAATCAATAGGTAAAACCCGTGAACTCTGCCCATAGTTAAGGAGATTTAATTTTTTTAAGTGTTTTAACACATATACGTGGGTTGGGTATTGACTGACCCATGTGTACACACTTTTAACACAAGGAAAAGTACCATACAGGGAGTAAAACATTGTTTTTAAATTATTTGGACCAAGTCTGGAAGGAGGGGTTTCCCTAGGCCATAAACCAAGCATCACAAATACCAAGGGTGATATTTGGAGCTATAACAGGTGCCCCCTAATATATGAGGTCAGAAGGGGTACATGATGGCCGAAATGTATTAAGTATATGGAAAGGAAACCTGTCAAAAACTGAGAAGGACTTCACTAGATCTCAGCCTGCCAAGACAGCAAAAGAAGATCAGAAAGAAAAGCATGTCCACATATCAAGTACAAGCAGATCCACTATGTATACAAGTATAAAGAACTGAAAGTACATAATGGATCATCTTATCATGATCGAACAAGTACATGTCTGAATATCACATATAAGAAGATGATCAATGAAGTTGATCACTGATGTCAAAAACTAATCCCAATAGTACCAAATGAACATTATGGAATAAGATGATACTACATCGCAACTCAGATTCTAGCATATAGGATGTCGTTGTGAAGGACTCCAACATATAATGTGGAAAGGTGTCAACTAGCAGCAATAGAAGCAACTGACAAGTGAACCAAAGAATTTTGATGCAACCCAAGGTCGTCACTGACCGTCGTGGTACATTTCTACACAATGAGAATAAATGATCAGAAGTCAGCCATGTGAGAAATTGTTTGATTACCGGTCATTGATGTATACCATTAACAAATGTGAGACTACTCACCGATAATGATAATGAGAGTCAAGGTACCCAGTACAATCTAACAAGTGTGAATAAATGAGTTGAGGTTGAACACCTGGAAGAATATATCAATCAGGGGATGATGATGGTTTCCACTGTTGATAGTGAAGTATCTGCCACTGATGACTGCAAAACCCAAGGTATTGCCAAATGGACTCTAGATCTTTGCCCCAGAGCAATGAGTCGTAGTCGATAGGAAAAGATCTGCTAGAAGGAAGGCATTAAGGCATCCTTCATTAAGCTAGTGAGAGTGTAACCTGTAGGCCAATAATGTGGAAGGAATCAGACGAAAAAAGATGTAGTAACCCGATTGAAGCACATTTTCGGCATACACAAGATGTATCTAGTGCATGATAGAAACTATCTGAACCATCCAATAATGAAAGCTGACACAAAGTCGAGGAATCCACTAATAGGGTCAAATGGAAACCAAAGCACTACATGAATCCCAATGTGTGATAATGAAAGCTGATGTTGAACACAAGGGAAACCACTCAGTCAAAGACCCATGATACTGATTGATGCTGAGCACAAGGTGACCTATCAATAATGAAAATAGGGTCAGGGTGCGGCTCTAGGCCTATCCTCGGAGCAATATGTCATTGTCGATAAGGACAAGACCTGCCAGCAAGAATTCAATGGAGACCTTCTCAAACTGGCACGAGTAAAGGACCAATATAACTAATGTGATGATAAACAATAAACTAACAACCAAGGATGGCCAACCGAAAAATAGGTCATGAGACATTGCAGAGAGGCCGACTCAGACTCACTTCCCTTAAACAAAATCACAACTCAATGATGACTATGTGGCAGCATATGGTAACTCTGTATAATTTCGTCATGCAGGAGGCACAAATGAACTCTCCATATGATTGGAAGAGATAACCAATCGGAGGAGAACTGACTCAATAACAAGGTTAAGGTCTACCTAAGTCAAACTAATTCCCGCCCAAATGGAGGAGAGACTTTCTTTTGAGTGCTTTGTTCATGGGCAACATGACTGACTCTAGCTACCAACAATATATGGAAATGTTGTCTCGTTCTTACTCTTTTTTTAAATATATAATTTTTTTTGTCTTTTTCTTTAAGCTGGAAAAAGAATAAAAGAATGTAATAGTACAGTGGAAAAAAACGAATGTCAACGAAACAGATGATCTAGTTCCTGGGATGGGAACATTCCTATGCTCAATGTAGGTAGGCGAAGCTAGTCAAGGACACTCAAATGGATGTTCCTTCCACAGGTCTGAGGGTGTGTCAAGTTGCAGAAGCTAAGGGATTGCAAGTTTAAGTTTGCAGAAGACATGGTCAAAATGTGGCTTAAACACGAGTCCAATTGAAGCCAGCTCAAGGCCAAAAAGTGCAAATGGTCAAAATGCAATGTAGTAGTACAACACAACACAAAGGAGCCTCTAGGGTATAAGGCCAGAACGAAGCAAAGAAGCAAAGAGGAATGAGTCTTCAACACACAAGTCATGGTGGGACTAAAGAGGAATCTCGAGCTTACTCAATAAAATAGCATGGGCAACCAATTTCAGTGAGGTGCTAACTATGATGCCCATGTAAAGGATGGCTCTACCATCATGTCATGATTTAAAAATCGGCGAGTGAACATTGTTTACTAACCATAACATGATGGGCTCAACCTTATGGCAAGTGTATCAACAAATGGAGGCTAGTATGCAAAATGCAATGGAAAAAATGGTTTCCCTAACCTATATGCTAGTGAGTGAATAATAACTACCATGACGGGTCAACAGTCATGGAATTGATGTGAAATTTTAGAAGAAGTGTCCAAAATGTCTTGAAAAAACAACCTATTCCCAACAATCCAAGCTCACAAGATAAAAGATTCATGAGACGAAAAAAATCAAGTTTTGAAAAAATTTGACATTTTCAAAGCTATAAAATGACCTTTTGACTCACCATTTGTACCATTTGTGTTGAGAGCAAAAGTTGTGGAGAAAAAAAGAGCAAACTTTCCCCCCAAAGAATTGGACCATTCAAATTGGATCAAAATCATTAGGTAACCCCCATTTCAAGCTTGCATTACTTTATGATTGTTTTTAGAAATTTTTATTGAGGTTTGCCTGTAGGAATTTATGTTAAAAATTTCAACACAGCATATACGTGGTTTGGATATTATAGACCCGCATATACGAAGGTCGTACACGTGACTGTGTGTGAAAGGGACCCACATATATGTTGTTTGAAATTTCAACACAAAAATCTAATGGTTTAAACTTAATTTTCTTTCAAGATGACAATCACTTGGAGAGAGAGGGAGCATAACTACCATTGATAATGAAGTTATGAATGATCAGTAGGCCTTAGATGCATTGAGGGGATGTGGCTTGTTGAAATTTTTCAAATGCCCAATATGAAGGCCAACACCCATTTTCTTGAATGCTAATCCACTATTGGAGTATCGAAGATGATGCATTTATGAGTGATCAAATGCCTTTGAGGATAGAGGTAGAGGATATTTACTTCATCACTAGTATCTCTCGAAGAGGAGAAGTTGTACATTCGACTGGTCAGACACAAAGCAATCTTTCAATGGAAGACTACGTAGATATATGTTGTCCTGGGCATCCAAAAAAAATTGGAAGACGGATTTCAATAAAACATGTGGAGAGCTTATCACTGAGGATTCTACTATTCACCATAGCCAGGGTAAATGGATCAACCTCATTGCACCAAGCTTCACGAGTATCCATGAGCTTCGCCGTGGAGCGTCTCACCACTATTTTTTATTGGTGTACACCTCTTCTTACCAATATGAAGAGCCAATTGTCCTCCATTCAGATACGGAAGACCAAAATTTTTGGATATGAGACCATTTTTTGCTCCTTCTTCTTCGAGAAGGTTCCTAGGCTACATCCCAGAGTATCAATCTCTATCAGTAGCCCCCGAGATCCTCAGATGGGTAGGTGGGCCGACCTGATGAAACACCTTGGAGGTGAGGACGTGCCAAGGACTGCTTTCGATGATGAGTTCTTCTTCTGGTGGGAACAACAAATCATCGTTGTGGACGATTATCCCTATGCTGGAATGGATTTCAGAGGAGATCCAGATTTGGTGCTACCACCAAACGTAGCATGGGGAGAGATAGGTAACCATTTTTTAAGATTTTATCAATTTTTAATATTTTTTATGTTTTTTAAATATGAAAATGGACTTAAAAATATTTTTGATGGGATTAAAGTACTAACATAATGATAATGTTCCAGATGTGGGTCCAGTAAGACCAAACTGATTTCCGCGACACAGGCGTTGCAGAAGAGGTGCCAAAGAGGCGGCTGCAGAGACAGAGAGGGTCTTATACGCAGTCTAAAGAAACTTGGTGAGATTGACTTACCTGGTACTGATGGTGGCCGTAGAAGACCTACCTGAGGAGATGTAGCACCACGTGGTAGGAGCCATGAGACAGGGTTCACATTCTTCGGCGTGTGGCCAACACAGTAGTCACCTTCTTAGCCGCTCATCCTTAGCCAAGTTATAGATAGACTGGACATGATTATGGGCATTTAGTCCCGATTTTGTATATTATTTTTGAACACTTTATGTACACACGGGAAATTTTATGAGATATATATATATATACACACACACACATACAGTTTTGATGTTTGTATTTTAACTTGATGAATGAATGATATGTTAATCTAATGCCTAATTAGCGATATAATCCACTAAAGAATTTTCAGATCGTGGAATGTGAAAATAATTAATAAAAAAAAATGATCATTGCAACATCCTCACTCTCAAAAATTGGCGATATAAATAAGGACCCTAAACCCGATAAATGTTATTCAATTGTGACACTACCAGCTGTGAGTCAAGATACACTACCAATTAATCAACACCATAAGAAATAGCTTCGGATAGTAAATTAATGGCAGAAGTATATTCGGCAATATTATTTGACGCAGAACCAATACCTACTCCCCTTGACACCATCAACTGACCAAATGGATAATAAATTACCCAAGTTGCGGAAGTGAGATTCCGAGTGTGCCGACTAGCACCATCGGCGAATCCGAAATAGACCAAGTCATCCATCAACACCTGCCAAAGCAGATCAAAAAAGTGTCGATATAAAAAAACGCCTAATAAAATATGTACATAAATACAAAATATACAAAGAAGCCATTGCTTGGCCATAACCTAAGCAAAGTACTTCTTGAGGTATAGCCCATTTCGGGGCTCTGCCAAATTGTTCCCTTCAAAATCAACTAATTCATAAGCCCCTTTTCCTAAAAATCATTTCACTATAAAGGGACCATACCACATAGACTTGAATTTTCCTACCCCCAAGGCATCTTTATCTTGATAATAGACCAAGACAAGGTCGCCTTCAAAAAAGACTCAAGGACAGACAACTTTATCGTACTGAGATTTAACCCTTTTCTTATGAGCCTCATTGATTGTGGCGGCATCTCGACCCTACTCATCGAGATGTTCCAAATGAAGGAGGCGCTCTTCGAGACTAGAGGTCTCTGAAAGGAGCTCAATAGCTAGCCTAAGGGATGGAATTTTTCACTCAATAGGAAAAATAGATTCCAGCTCGTAAACTAACTGAAAAGGTGTAAAACCCGTGGCTATCTTTACCGAGGTTCAGTATGCCCAGAGAGCTGGATACAACATGATATGCCAATTGGAGCAATTTTGGTCAATTGTACTTTGCAGGATCGTCTTGAGGGACTTATTCACAACTTTGACTTGCCCATTGGCTTGAAGATAATATGGAGATGAATGCTCCTGTAGGAAGCCCAACTTAAGAGCCAATTTGGACATCAGTTGGTTCTGGAAGTGACTGCCATGATCAGTGACAATCTCTCTCGGGATACCAAAACGTGAAATAATCTGATTGAATAGGAACAACGCCACTATTTCACTATCATTTTTATAAGTGGGCATGGCCTTAGCCCACTTCGTAAACTAGTCTACGGCCACTATAATGTACTTGTGATTTGCTGCTAAAGGCGGATTACAAGTAGTAATGTCAATACGCCACTTTGTAAAAGGACCGATAGTAATAACAAGAAAAAGAGGAGTTGGATGCACGTGCATCTTCCGAGTATAGACTTGACAAGGGCGGCAACATTTGACCGCTTCGATACAATCTTTGAAAATCGAAGGCAAAAAGTAGCTAGCACGCAAGATTTTCTAGGCTATAGCAAGCCCTGAAAGATGACCACCACAAGCTCCACTGTGGCAATCATTAAGCACAGACTCTGCTTCCTCTAAATTTAAACAACACCTAAGGATTGAATCAACCCCTCGGTGATATAATGTATCACCAATGATGACATAGTTCTTAGCTAGGTGACGTAATTTTCGACGTTCATCCTTAGAGGAAGCAGGAGGGAATTTCGAAGTCTGGATATATATGATGATATCTCCATACCGGGGATCTTGTGAAGAGATGAGGAATAGATGTTCGTCTGGGAAACTTTCCTCATAACTAGTATCTTCTCCACAAGGAAGCTCAGAAATTAATTCCACAAAAACCAATGATTTCTTAGACTTGGCTGATAATAACTCGAGATCGAATTCCTATAAAATAAAAATCCATCGATTGTATTTGCCCCCAATCACTCGCCTACTGAGGAAAAATTGGAAAGGATTGGCTGCTACTAAGACAAATGTTTTGCGTAGCAGAATATAATGGCGAAGCCGCTGGATAGCATGGACAGCTGCCAAGGCCAATTTCTCAACCAAAAAGTAGTGTAGTTCAGGGCCTACTAAGCCTTGACTCAACTAGTAAATCACATACTCTTTGAAAGCATCATCTTCCTGAACCAGAACCATACCTATGGTTGATTTTGCGGCTACAAGATATAAAAGGAAATATCTACCATAATTTGGTGGACTCAAAAGCGGGGCATAGATTAACACTGCTTCAAGGCATCAAAATATCATTGCACAAAGTCATCCCATAAAAATGGAACTCCTTTCCTCAGAAAACACATAAATCCTTTAGTTATCTCAGCATAGTTTGCTATAAACCATCTCAAGAAATTTTCCTTCCCCTGAAGACTTTGAAGTTGTCGAATGGAAGACGGGGGAGGCAACTGAATTATTCCCTCTACCTTGAAGGGATCAACTTGAACCCCTTTAGTTGATACAATGAACCCTAAAAATCGACCAGATGTAGCCGTGAAAACGAACTTATTTGGATTTCAAATAGATCTTGTAAATTCGACACCTCTCAAAAACCAACCGAAGGTGATTAGGATGATTGATTCTCTTTCAAGAACGGGCAGCTAAATTATCCAAGTATGCTTCGATGACATGCTTAATGTCATGGAAAGTGTAAGACATGGCCCACTAAAATGTGTCTCCACCATTTTTAAGACCAAAAGGCATCTTTTTGTCTGCAAAGGTACCCCAGGGACAAATGAAAGTTATCTTATGCTAGTCTTCTGGATGGATAGATATTTGATTATAACCGGAGAATCCATCCATGAAGGAAAAAACCTCATTACCCACACATTCATCAACTATTTGATCAATAAATGGTGTGGGGTAACTATCTTTTGGACAAGCTTTGTTCCAATCCCTAAACTCAATGCACACTTGGATCGTTCCTTGTTTTTTATCAATTGGGACTGATTAGAAACCCAATCCGTTAGCGGAACAGGATATATAAAACCCACCTTGAGCAGCTTTTCTACTTCAACTTTAATAGCTGTTGCTTTCCTAGGATTGACCAGTCGAAGCTTCTGACAAATCGGCTTAGCGTTTTGATACGTCTTGATCTCATGCTAAAAGATGGATGGATCAATACCAGGCATTTCTTCATAAGACTAAACGAATACATCTCGAAACTCTTTAAAGAGGTCGGTGTAAACTTGAATCCCTTCAAGGGAACACTCGGCTCCAATGAAGAAATTTTCTATCACATTAGGGTTCCTAGAGATTTTTATCGGTATGGTCTTTTAAATGACCGACATATTACCTTCGGCACGAATGTGTGCTGGAGCCAAAGGGTTTGAAACCATACAAACATCGCTAGTATGTAGATTGGAGAACCTAGATTCGACTTCCTGCAATGGGGGAAGAAAATATGAATGATCATGTAAATCTTCCCATGGTCGATCTACACCCATCATTGCTTCTAATATTGCTTCCTCATATGGTAAAACCATAACTAAGAAATCCATAGCAGAAGTAGAATCAAAGGTCCAAGCTGGGGCCACATCACCATCTAACTCTTCCTCTGAGAAAGGAGTAGGATGGTCATCTACAGAGTTAACGATAGACTAATATCTAATCTCTGTTGCAGACATAGGGAATGCCATTCCACCAACTTGTCCTTCATCTAATGTGGTTGTAGGTGAAGGCAAGGTCCAAGGGTCTGAAAAATAACAAGTCCAAAAGAACTCTTCCCGTGAAGACTCTTTGGAGGATGAAATGGCATTGATTCTAGCTATAGGAGTGGGAATATCAATTGTACCCATCAATGAAGAATACATCCCAACTCCTAGATTCTCGATAGGTTGACGGGGGTTATCCACCAATGGAACATTAGAATCTGAAGTTGCACGAGGGTCAGCTGGAGAATAATCCAATTGATCTAATTTAACAATTCTCCCCTCATGAGGAAAACAAAGGATGCGAAATAGAGTCGAAAATATGGCATCCATTTCATAAATCCAATTTTGTCCTAAGATAAGATTGTAATTGAGGTTGGCATCAACAATTTCTACTCCGATATTAAAGGCCTTTCCTCCAACACATATAGGAAAGGTTGGGATAATCTCGTGTGGCCTATGAGAATGTCCGTTAAAAGTTGTCAAGAGAGTGGGTGAAGGAACAACCGAAGGCTATCCAATGGCCTTCCAGCATGACATAGACGTTACGCATGTGGATGCTCCCTCATCTATAACTGTTCGAAAAATGTTTGTTTTTCAGTAAGTAGACTTTATTTGAAAAGCCATATGATGAGGAAGTCACTTTTTGACATTGAGCATATCGAAAGTGAGCACTAAGGAATTTTTTTGATCAACTTCCCCAATTGCTGAAAGCAAAGTGCTTTGTTGAGCTAGACACGACAAGAGTACCTCTAAATCAGACATAGAACATGGACTTTGAGCCAGATCTTCTACAATGGAGTAGTTCTGGGCTACCCTAGCATTAGGGTTGATAGTCGCGCATTTGGTGGAACCTTTCGGTATCCGAGGTATATACTCAATAGAGGGTCGCTCAATATGAAGCGGATCCATAGTTTTGGGAACAAATTTATCCTTGGATGTTCCAGCTTCACCATAATCATGTGACCGTATAGCCACATTGACTTGAGAACTCTTCATGAAAACATTTGAGGAATTATCCCCCTCTTGGTTGCCCCCTGCAGAGGTACTAGGGTTTGAGTTCACACCAGCAAGAAACTGCTGCCCTTGAGGGAAAGGGTTAGTTAGGATAGCTTGGGAGCTAGAAGACTCTTGCTGCACTAATAAGCATTGAGCATCTTGAATTTTTAGGCAGAGATGAGTCAAATGATCTCCACTGCATAACTTGCATGGAAATTTAACTTTCTTCTTAGACTCTTTTCCACCCTCACCAGCACTATTTTCGGGCTTGATCACATTACCCTTCCCATCCTGATTCTTCTTTTTACCTTGTCCCTTCTTCTTCCCATCAGAATTTTAATTTCCTTTGGGGTTAGAATCCTAAACAGTGTTTACAATAAAAGGTTGGGAAGGTGAAGGAGTAGATGGTGCAGCCTGATTGGAAGAAGCAATTTGTAGAGACAACTGCTACAGTTAGTTCAAAAGGTTCACTGCATTTACATCAATCAATCCCACAATACCATCAGCATGAGCACTTGGCTTCAATTTGGCTATATCAACCATGGATCTGGGAGCATCAGGCAAGATTTTTTGAAGAGTCCCAGACTGAGAATATATCAATTCTAACTATTGGGCGTGAAAGATAGCCTGCTCTTCTGAATAAACGTCAGACATAGAAACATCCTTGGAGATCTTAGGTTGTAATGATTTTAATAACCATTTGAGACGGAATTCAGGTGGAATTTCGACTCTAATGAGCCTCTTTCTCCCTCTCCATTCCTGGATATGATCTGAAATGTGAGTAACCGTGTCCTGATGAAAATTGGCCAGAAGTTTAGTTCCGGCTTTGTAACGGATAGGCAACTAGAAATGGTTTAAGAAAATGTTAGCCAAATCGGTGAAAGACGTAAAGGTTCCCCCTGGCAATTCTATGTACCATTTAGCCACATTCCCAGTTAGGCTGAAATAATCTCAACCTGATCGAATCATTGATCAGGGAGTTAGATGAGCACCATAAATGGAATGTGGTTACATAGTCGCCCAGGTCTTCACCACTCTTCCCTTCAAATTTTGGAATATTCGATGGAATTTTTGTTGGGACCAGAGGCCAAGATGGAATGTAGCTGATTGGATCACTCATCAACTTAGTCAAGTCTGGCAGATTAAGCAGTGGCCAAAAAAGGAAGTCGTGGAGGACCTTGGGGATTCGACCCAAAATGGGCAAGGTTCCCGAAAGTTTGAAAAGAATGACCTAGATTTTGAAAGGCACCAGGTTTCCTGAAGTAACTGGTAGAACCTACTGAACCAAAAGGTGACCCTTGTGGCCCAGCAAAACTCAGAGTTTGACTAACTCCAGCCGAAAAACCTTCGTAACCGGCAAAGTTTCCCCCTAACGAATTATTGTAAGGAGCTGAAAGCCCCTGGTAAGGGTTCCAAGCATTAGATAAGGGTGGAGAACTTCAAAATGAATTGACTGAGGAATACGGCATATTCCCTTGCTAGCCTAAAAACTGATTCCCAGTTCCTGTCCCACTGACCGCAAGGTTTGTCCAACTCTGAAAAGGCTTACTACCTTGACCTATGAAAGGAAAAGGCATAGACCCTACTGTCCGATTGGAATGTGGTATATGACCACTTCCAAATTGGAAACCCTAAAAAGAAGTCGATCCATTCATCATGGACGTGGAGGTAGGTAATGGTACATAAAATGGAATAGAAGGAATACCTTAAGAGGGCATTCCAAAAGGGAAGAATCCAAAATTGGATGCATTGGCTTGAGAACTTCCACTCATCGACGGAATGGAAGTAGACCCATATAAGTATGTGCTAGTAGTAGAACCAAATAAGGATGTAGAGGGGATGGAAATCATTCCTCCTCCTTGCACTGACATGGGAATCTGCATACTCATAGCACTCGTGGTGGATGCCATGCTTCCAGCAATGCTCATCGAAGGGATAGATGTGTGTGGACCTGGGCTTGAAGGCCTGTGAGTCGAAGTTCCAACGTATAACAATACGTCAGGATAATCAGAAGGGAGAGGAGAATTTGGAGCCACAATTTCCTCTGAGAGCTCTTCTACCTCAATACTATCTTCCGACTGGAAGAGCACTCGAGAAAGAACTGGTGTGTTCCTCTCTAGATCTGCAGTAGTACTAGGTCTATCTTGCGAACTAATTCCCCCAAGCGGAGGATTAATCTCTGATGTACCTACTGCCGCTAGTTGAAAACCACTGGCAAAGTCACTCCTATGCCTTCTAGGAGAAGGCTCTGGACTCGTAGGTGAAAGCCCACAAAGTCTACGGGACTGCTGAGGTGGTCGGTCAGCCACTTTGAACTATTTTATAAGATTTACTTAAAGACTCAAGAAAATTGAAAGCTGGGCCGACTAGGAGCACAGAACATACACTAAAAATGTCCCTAAATAATTCAGTAATCAAACAACTTCCAAGTATTTCCTCTCCAGGTGATTAGGACTAGACACCAAAATACAAGAAAGTGAATAATAAGGGCCTTCCAAAAAATATACTGGGGTAATTATGACCCAGGTCTGCTAGCGAAGGTATCAGAGGTAGTTATGTTGACCTCCAAACAATAGCCTTTGCCGATGCAAGCCCCCAAGCTTCACAAGGGTGCCCTCCAAAAGTACTGTTGAATATGATGCAATGTCAACCTCAGGTGCTATGGGATTCTCCTCCACAGCCACCTGTGTAGATCCCTAGGATAGGCAACTAAAGATACCAACTCGTATAAGAAGCCGGGCGGAAGAGTCGTGAGGTAAGATCTAACAAGTAAGAGAGGGGGTATCTCTCATCCTTATCTTCACAAAGCCTTGTGCTTAACTCCGAGTCACGGAGCTTTCCTGGTCTCCCTAATGCTATTGGATTTTACTCTTTATTCATACTTCTACATTTTACAATTTAGAATGGCCTTGGAGAGTTTACTCTCCTCTCGACTAATCCAAGGCACTAAATAAACCTAAAACTTGTTGGTGTATACTGATTGACAATATAAAAAGTTCTAGTTTATTTTTATTAAGCGCTTGATTTTAAGTGGTTGCTCTTTTAAGTCAAAGGGACAATATGGAAATGAAACTGATGCAGTTTTTTATGATGCAAAAGAAATTAATGGAAAGCTAACTTATATGCAATGCACTTGTTTGTTCTTCGATGAAAAGAAACTTCTACTTGGGTTCTAAGAAACTTCTATAAAGCAAAAACTTTTTCCTTTTCTTTTCTTATAGCAGACTTCACACTCACAAAAACCAAAAGACTATCAATGCTTTAATAATGCAAAACTACCCTAATGCAAGGTGCACATGATAATGCAAAATTCTAGATTACTCTAAAAAGAGATGAAATCAATTGTTTAAAACTTTTTAATAAGCCAACTTAAATGTTTGAAGAGAATGCAACTTTCAAATACAAATTTTCCTCCAAATAAGCAAGGCAAATCTTGAAAAATCACAATTCACTTTCACAAAACCAAAGAAACCAAAATCAAATTCGGAAAAAGAAAGCAAAAACAATGTTTTTGAAGAACTTTTCTTTTTCAAGAAGCAATAACAACAACTTTTCAAAAGCACTCAAAATGCCACCAAAGACTCGAAGACCGAAAGCAAAGCACAAGGAAACTTTGTAAGTTACCAATTCAACACGAATGAAAACTTGAACAAAAAAGGTGTTTCAACTTGCACTAAACAATCCAAAAGCAGCGAAAAGAGCTTTGAGAAACTAATCAATAAATCAGGAAAGACACACTTTCAAATTCATCAACAAGAAACTTTCGAAAAGCAAGAAAAAGTGTATGGCCACAAAAATTATAGGAAGCAAAGAAAGCAGACCAATAATGAAGTTTGACACAAATATTGCAAAATATCTTTTGTTCCGGAAGACCAGAACAATCAAGAACCTCTATAAGAAGCCTTGTATGTTAAAACAAAACTCGCTCAAAAGCAAACCGAAAAACTTTTCAAAGCAGGAGAGAATTGAAAACAGTAAGCTCACTGGATAATTAAAATCTGAATACAGAAACTGACCACTCAGAAACCACACAAACCAAGAAACAAATCTTTCTGGGTAGAAAGATTTGAAAAAAGCATGAAAAAAATTGTATACGCGACTATGTCCCTACACAGTTGCGTGTACACGCGCTTCTGTCAAAAGAAACTCGTGTATACACTATTTTAGTTCATAAAAACAAGCATGTGTACGCTTTTGTAAACAGAAAAAGTGCATATATGAAGTTTTACAAGAAAAATAAAAAATGAGGCTTGATGAAAAAGATCAGACTTGAATTCTGAGTTCCTACAGGAGCATGCAATACAGTCATAGCAAGCAAACTAAGAACTGAGCCCAGATTGACACTGAACAACCCAAACTAGGAATAACAAGATTGTTATCCCCAGTGGAATCGCCAATTTTGTTAAGGGAATAAGTCCCCTAGGGCTTTGGGTCAGAACCCTATCAAAGCAGGAGTAATATATAGCAAGAAACATGCATACAACTCAGGCAACATGCTTAAATAAACTAAATATGCGAGGATGAACATACCCAGATGTCATTTGTTTGGGTAGTTCCAACTAGGGTTCAAACCCTCAACAACTCTTGATGATCTTTGAATCTGCAAATCAACCAATTCGAATACACATAGCAGCATATAGATAAAGCATTTTAGTGAAATCAACTTTATATCATATAAGTAAATGGTTAGTTATACATCAAAATAGTCATTCATTTATAAACCATAACAATAACATCAGATTCATAAACAAAGTCGATATCAGGAACAAGACATCGTTTCTTTTTATTGTAGAAAACTATAATAAACATGGAAAGAGTTCACCTCATTCTTCCTCTTCCGGCTCCAAGAGGAACCATCCTCCAGGTCCGTCCAATCCCAGTCTTCAACAACCTCCTTCCATAACCAATACCATGATATCTCAAGCAAGTGCGAGAATATCAACACTCAAGGAAACAAGGGTTTCCTGGACTTGGGGAAGTGCTTGAAGCACAGGGATACTTCAGACTTGATCAGGGGATAATCTCAGTATAGTAATTCTATCATTTCTCTCCTCCTTAGGGCCTTCCCATAGCAGTATTTTTATACTTCACCCAATTAGTTTTTTAGTTTGGGAAACAGTTGGGAATAGTTGGGCCATGGGCACTAGGAGGTAATCAACAGGTAAAACCCGTGAACTTCGCCCATCATTAAGGAGATTTAATTTTTTAAAGTTTTTTAACACATATACGCAGGTTGGGTATTGACTGACCCATGTGTACACGATTTTAACAGAGGGAAAAGTAGCGTACATGGAGTAAAACACTATTTTTAAAATATTTGGACCAAGTCTAGAAGGAGGGGTTGCCCTATGCCATAAACCAAGCATCACAAATACCAAGGGTGATATTTGGAGCTATAACAGTGATGTCGGCCACTATAATGTTTGTTTGCCATTCGGCTTGGAATATGTGTCCCATGAACTTGGTTTTTATCATTAAATAAATTTTGAGTTTTAAAATGGGCATCCTAATAAATATTATAAAATAATAGTGAAAATAATAAAATAAGATTAGATTGCCTCATCAAGTTTTCTAGGGAAAAAATAAAAAACTACTTTTTCAACTCGTATTTTCAACTTATCTCCCTATGATTTTACTCAAATTTCGAGCGGGAGCACTCATTGGATGCGGGATTTAATTTTTCATCAAAGGATTACCCATGTTGCATACTTTAGATTGGCCTTACTACACAAAAAAAATGTGAAAGACATGAAAAAACGTGATTGCAATCATGTTTTTTCGTGTATTTTACATTTTTCATGTAGTAGGGTCCACTGAAAGTTACATAAGTTATCCTTGTATGAAAAATTAAATTTTTCATCCAATGAGTGCTCCTTCTCGAAATTTGAGTAAAATCATAGTGAGATAAATTGAAAATGCGAGTTGAAAAAGTAGTTTTTTTTTAACCGTTTTACTCCAAAATTGGTGAATCATCCCCCATGGTTGACATAATCATATTGAATCCTATTGGTTCTTATAAATTTTAATTTTGTTGTACATTTTTGTTTTGAGTTCCATATTTTACCTCAAAATTTCTCTAATGTTTATTTACATGAAAAATAAACCCGAGTTTGTATCACACAGAATCACTGCTCCAACTTAGAAAGCACCCACTTGCCAGAGGCCACTCCACAACTGTGTGGACCTCGATTTCATTAATTTTCAAACTGGATCCCCAAGATACCATGCTCAACAAGATTCAACTTTGCTATCAAACCCCAGCAGCAAGACAGTCTCAACAATACAAAAACAATCAACTCATCAAAACAAAGAACCAACAACAATACTACTACTCTCACACTCAACCATCAACATAAACTGCAAAATACATCAAACACTCAATAAGCTACAACCATATAAGTAGCATGGAATCATAGTTCTCTACTCCAACAAACCATAAAATAACATATAAAATATTATGGCACATTACCATTCACATCAATTCCCTGCATACACAAAGAATTAACATGTAGACACAATCAACGCTTTATGCAATATATTCCTCTACCATCAATTTGATCTCCATAACTGATATTCTACTTCAACACTTTTCTATAGGCATTTGATCTTCTCACTTCATTTCCATTTGCACTCATATACTAAGGTATCTTTTCTCATCAATATATCTAAAGCATTTTTCCTCTCTACAGACCTTTTTCTCTCTCAATGACTCTAACCAGTCATTTCGTAGATCCAAAATGAGATAATTATAATATGTTCAGTGAATTCCTCTTTTGGACTGAATTCATAAGTGAACAACTTTGGAAAAATCCATCCATAACCATCACAACTTATGCATTAAAGGCATTCACATCTAATGGAGGACTTATTCAACCAATTTCAACCTTGCCCAATTAATTTTGAAGCTTCTGGGAATTACCATGTTGAATTTCTTTTGATGTGTGCAAGGAATAGTGGATAAAAACTCATGTAGGCCCACAACCATAGGGATAGAACTATCAATTTTCGGCTATAACCAAACCCTTTACATCGCATCCCAATGGCTAAAGGCTTACAGCCACACTTATGTCACTCTTTCCTAGTGATTGTGGTAGAGCATAAGGTAAAAGAATGGATCTTCTACTTATAACTAACTCCAGCTTCTAGCTTACCTTGTTTAGTACATGTACGCAGATCCAAACCTCTACCAAAATTTGTGACACTTCAGCAAGTAGGTTCATTCATTAGACAAGTTCCACTACCAAGTTGACCTAGATGCCAACAGTTTAATGGTTGACATAATGCCAACAAGTTAAGGGTTGACAGAGTGCCAACAAGCCCTCTACTCTTCCTCCGACCTCTGCACAACTTTGTAGCTCCTTTGCAAGAAAGACAAATATAATAGGACATCAACTGATCAACTAAGCCACCTCAAGGTTGCCATCAATGTTAACAAAATTATGCTCTTTGAACCAAGTTGACATAAATGCATCATCTAGACCATCATAAGGTTGACATCAATGCCAAAAAAAACAAACTACAACCATGAAAACCATAATTCCAACAAGATCTCAGCCAAATCTCTTGGATTACCTAGTAAGGGCATGTAATAGAGAATACTTATATTTTGATTAGATTATCAAGGAGGCGAGATAAGGTTCTATTATTTGGCCATCATGATGCTGGTGAATATAAAAACTATTATGTTTATCAGTATTGTGTTCAAAGATCTCGTAAGTCAAGTAATGGAAATATTGAGATCAAGGATGTACAAGACCTACCTTTGAAAACTATCTAATTTACCATTACTAGAATGGTTAGGAGCGTAACTCCTAATGTAGCCACAAAGTCTTAGATTGAATATTTTATTGAATACATGGAGCCCAGAGTGTTTAACTGGTGTGAGGGTTTTCTAATCAACAAGAAAGAACATCTAAACAAGTTCAAAATCAGTCAGTGAAGCAGTTTGGATATGGATCTATATTGATATTTTTATTCCTAGAAAGGATAACATTGTTTCGAGTCTCATTGGACACATGTGGAGGCTCTTGTGCCAAGAGATCCATGTATGAGAAGATGGGTTGACCTAATGGAATGCCATGGTAGTAGCCAAATGATTTAATTCACTCTCGCTTTTTTCAGATGGATTTGTCAGTAGATCATCCTAATCAAGGAATATCCTTATGTTAGTATGGACTTTTCAAGAGATCTAGATCTGGTCCTTCCACTAGGCATATAGTGGGACGAATCTGGTAGAAATAATTATTTTTGTATTTAAATGTTTTTTTTTTTTTTGTGTACTCAGACAAACATTTGATTATCATGAAAATATTGGACTAATGAGGCCAACGGGGATGTCCCCTACTCAAAGATAGGGCCAATAGCAGATAGATATTGGAGAACATAACTTAGAGGTTGCTAACACAATTCTATAGTAGGACCTGGAGGGACTTACCAAGGGTATTCCAGACTTTGGGGTTGATGATGTATCACTTCACTACCGGAGGCATAAAATGGGTATGCCTGCACATATAGACTGGTTACTTAGGCGTGTTGTCAGGGTTATAGTTTGTTATCATGATTTTCATGCATAAGGTTTACACATTTAAGATTGTTTTGATCTTTTGATGTGATCGACATAATAAAGGCTTAAAATCCTCATGTAACACATTTTGATGTATAAACTCTTTTTCAAACTTATCTATGGATATCAATCCATTTTTATCTAGGATATTTACCTTTGCACAATGATGCATGTTATGATTTTTTTTATAAATTTCACAAATGTTGATCTAATACATAATTAGCTAATGAATTTGTTAATGTATTTAGATGTCTTGGAGTGTTAATATTCAATGTAATAAAAAAATATTTCCAAGAGACAAACTCTTAAAAACATTCTTAATATTGATGGACTTCTAACATAATAAACCCTACTTAGTTTTAGAACTATAAGTGGAGAGTCAAGTCTAACAACCAAATTACGAATACGAAAAGTGATGGAATTGGATAATAGTTCAATTACTGCACTACACTCCACAATTTTTTTAGTTGTGTGACCCAAACATATCCCATGTAGACTCACTAACTTATCATTAGGCGTGAAAATTTCCCAAGCAATAGATGAAAGGTTACGAGTATTATGGCTAGCACAATCAACAAATCCAGTATAAGGTAAATAGTATGTTGACATCTACAAACCAAGTGCTACACAATACACGCATTGGAGATAAAAATAATTCGCAAAACAAAACATCAAAAATTAAAATACAATTATGTACAAATTATCCATGCGTAAACCTAAGCATAATACTTTTTCAAAGAGAGCATGAGGCACCTATATGAACGATGTTTGAAACCCATCTCTAAGATTGTAAAGTTTCGATGGTGGGTTCCATGGTCAGTGACAATGGCTTGTGGGACACCAAATCTAGCGGTTACATGACTAAATACAAATAGAGCAGTAGTTTCACCATTGTTCTTATATGTAGGCATCGCCTTGGCCCATTTTGTAAAATAATCCACTACAAGGATAATACACCCATGCCCCCCGAATGAGTGAGGGTTATATGTCATGAAATAAATGCCCCATTTTGAAAAGGGATCGAAGGTAACTATTGGATGGAGAGGAGAAGGAGGTGTCCATTTTTCGATTGTATATTTGACAAACATGACATTTTTGGATTGCAAGGATATAGTCTTTATACAAAGTAGGCAAAAAAATATCTAACAAGAAAGATATTTTGGGCAATGGAATACCATGAAATATGACCACCAGATGCTCCAAAATGGTAGGCATTCAAAACTTTTTTGGCTTCTTCATGTGCTAAACATCGATGAAAAACTAAATCAGAACCACGAAAATAACGAGTATCACCAATAATGGTATATTGTTGGGATTGGTACTAGATTCTTAAACATTTAGCATGAGATAATTCCGTCCTAAAATTTTGAGTCTAGAGATAAATGATAATGTCTCCATACCATGGATCTAAAGAACTAATAATAAAGAGAGATTCATCTAGAATATAATCCTCTACCATGATTTTTGTCTCAATATAGGGAAGATCACATATCAATTCAGTAAACACAAGTCATTTCTTAGATTTTGATTTAATGAATTCCAAATCAAATTCATGTAGGATCACAATCTATTTGGAATACTTTCCCCCAAGTAATTGTCGAGTGAGAATATACATCATGGGGTTACAATCACAGACCACTATGGTTTTGCATAAAAAAATATAGTGATGAAATCTTTGGACAAGTTGAATAGCTATCAAGGCCAACTTTTCCACATGTGAGTACTTAATTTTGGAAATGGTAAGGTTCCTACTTAGATAGTAGATCACATGTTCATTGTCCGAGTCATCTTCTTGAACTAGTACCATAGCAATAGTATCATTTGACATACAAGAAGTAGTCTTAATGATACTTAGGGGGATACAATAAGTTTGTATGAGTCAATACAGTTTTAATTCATAAAATATTTTTGAGCAATATCAACCCAAATGAAAGGAATCCTTTTTTTCAACAATCCAGTAAAATCCTTGGTAAGCTCAGTGTAGTTCGAAACTAAATGACACAAAAAGTTTGTTTTCCCTTGCAAACTATGGAGTTGGGACAAATGAGAAGGAGGAAACAAATTTAGAATAGCCTCCCCCTTGAGTGGATTGACAAGAACGCCTTGTTTATAAATAATAAATCCCAGTAAATGACTAGATCCCAAAAAAAAAAAAAACATTTATGTGGATTCAAATGAATATTTAATGCTAACCTCATAAATGTATATGATGATCTTGACATTTCATGAAATGTGTAGGTAAATCGTCAAGATATGGTTGTACAATAGGTTTGATGTGATGAAACGCGTAAGGCATATCCCTCTTAAAAGTGGTGATGTCATTCTTAATTCCAAATGGAAGCTTCCGACAAGCGAAAGTTCCCCAAGGAAAAATGAAATGGGTTTTATGTTGATCCGTTGGGAATAAGTTAATTTTATTATAGTCTTAAAATCCACCCATGAATTAAAAGATTTAATTCCTGGCACATTCATCAACTATTTGGTCAATGTAAGGGGTTGGATAGTTATATTTTGGGTAAGCCATATTAATATCCCTATAATCAATGAATAATCATATAGTTCCATATTTCTTTGTAATTAGAACAATGTTCAAAACTCAATCGGTGAAAGGAATGTGGAAATTTGGTGATAGAATTGCAGTTGCTCAAGAAATTTTAATCTAGATCAAGAGACACAATTCTACTCTACGGGTCTGAAAAATTTAATTCACAATTTATAACAACAATCCCATACATGCAATAAGAAATAACACACATGCACATTATTTTTTCTAATGGAACCCAACTAGGAAAAATCCCTCAAGCCTATTTGCATTAATCAGATGAACAAAGATGTATTACAATTTCTTCCTTAATCTAAGCTCAACATGCAAGTGAATAACTTATATCCCTCCTACATGAGAATCTCTGACCCAAACTTAGTCAATTTTCTCCTCTAGTTGAGCCCCTATTTCCTTGCACAATTCCTAGAGAATTAACCCCTATTTTTTAGGAATTTTTCTCCAATTGATTGCGCAATTCCCAAGGTTTGATCATCTTCCTGCATGCAACACCTTTACACTCAAATTAGTTTACAACTGCTTGTTACACTTCCTTGGGATCTCCACCATAGTTGGGAACTCAAATTACATGCATGCACTAGTTACTTTAGGATGATTCATCAATTAACTAGATGATCAATGAGTTAGATTGTTGTCTCACTACACAACTGACCTTCCACTAGTTCCTCCAATTGTTAGAGCAAGTTTAACTAAACTCAAATGGATATAACTAAATTGGATAACTAAAATTTAGCAATCACACATTCTTAATTGAAATCTAAGCCCTATAACTCGAATTTATGAGCTAACTGAGTAACAACAGCCATGTCACGCAAGTTAACTACCTCCAAGTTGTATGCTGATGTGGAAATTCGACTTTTCTCAATTTGACTAAGGAAAAGTCGAATTGAGACTTTGTTAGGTCCCTGTACTACTAGTGTAGCCCATTATTATTATTAGTGAAACCCCATTATTATATTTTTGTGCCCCATAGAAGCCCACTATTGTTATTATTATTCCCCTACAATATTATGTAGGCTATGATTATATTGGGACCCCTTAGACTCCCATATATAGAATGGAGGCATTTTCATTTGTATCATCGAAGAATTGTTCATTTGTGTAATGTAAATGAGGTTTCCCCCTTGAAGAGACTTATTTTGAAGTCATTGATCTATCTCTTCTTCTATTTTTTGAGTTGGTTGCATAACATTTGGAATCAAAGCTTTGGATTCTAAGATTTCATTGCTTCAAACAAGTCATCGTCGAATTTTCTCTATAATGTTTTTTCCACGGTGTTTAAAAAGATGAAATTAAAATCATTTTGAGCCACAATCTGGATGAACCTCATGACTGATTGTAAGATATTTTCTCACTATATTTTTGGATATATGATCTGAGGAAGTTAGGGTGTTTGCAGGTTCCAGAATACATCTGAAACAAGACATCGTGGAAGTTTTTCTATAACTAATTTTCAACAAAGCTTTATAAGTGTACATTAATATCACCTTAAGCCGAAATCATGATGAACCTCGTGACCAAATTTCAGATATTTTCTTGCTATATTTTCTGAGATATGAACTGAGGAATTTAGGGTTTTTGCAAGCTCCCAAATTCCATCTCAAACAGGTGACATAAAAATAATGGAATTTAGTCTTTTTGGTATTGTATTCAAGGAATAAGGTCTAAACAGTGACATGTGGGACTTCGTACAACTTAGCTCTATGAAACTAGTCTATAAAAAGGTCTTCGCGGGAGATTGGGCATAACTATTTCTTAAACAATCCAATATTGATCAAACCTATGGGGTTGGAAAGAGAACTCAAAGGGATACCACAAGACAAAATTTTAGAACTTGAAGATCTAACATTACTGAGCTATATATGTTTAAATATCATTCTCCTAAAAGAAAAAAAAAGAGATATGAGGAAGTTTGATGGAAAGGATCCGGTAACTTGGATACTATAGATGGAAAAATATTTTGATCTACATGATGTGCAACTATTAAAAAAGTTATGTATTGCATATTTATATTTAGAACCAAATCAGTTTGTATGGTATAGAGGGTTGTGTTCTTTTAAACCACTTATCACCTAAGCAATTTTGACAGAGGAAATGATAACGCATTATGAGGATACAAAGAGAAGCACCTTCTTTAGCCAATTGATAAATCTCAAACAAAAGGTTTCATTGGCATAGCACATTGAGGACTTCCAAAAATTGAATATAAGGGTAAATGATATTCCATAGAAGCAAAGTATTGATGTCTTAATAGGGAATTTAAAGGATGACATTCAACTTTAGGTTCATCTTTGGGACCCTGATTCATTGGAGAAGGCATTTAGGTTGGCAAGAAAAATGAAAATAAATTATGGAAACGAGGAATCCTACCACTCACAACTATAAGTATGGAAGTTTTGTTGCTCCTAGCCTTCCACAACCTACAAGGTTGAAACCACAACAATTGGAAGAAAAGTTTAAAAAGGGCTTTCTTAAAGTTGTGATAGAAAATACACTAAAGGTCATAAGTGTGTTGAGAAGAAATTATTTTACATAGATTATGAAGAGGATCAAGAAACATCAAAAGAAGAGGATATACACCAGGAACCAACCCCAGAGAAAGAAGAAATGAATTTAGCCATATATTGTAGTGCATTGGAAGGAACTACCACTACTCAAACTCTCAAGATATATGGACAAACAGAGATAGTAAACAAATGTTATGCAACCAGGCCACAAAATAGAAGAAGAGATAGATAAATGACTTCAAAATAAGCCTCTTCGAGGGGGAAACCTCCTTTATATTACACAAATGAACAATTCTTTGATGATACAAACAATAAGACCTCCTTTCTATATATAGGAGTCTAAAGGGTCCCAATATAATCATAGTGTACATAACAATAATAATGTAGGGGTGATCCAAAATTATTCTTGGATAAACATCTAAGTCTAAAAGACTTAATGCAAGAGGTAAAAGGTGCCAAATGACACAAACCTTTGTAAATCAAAGGAAAATGAAAGTCACATGCTGCTCTCAGAAATAGTCTCATTGCAGAGATCTCCTCATTTTGAATCCAATGCAACTTGAATGGGCAAAAACGGACTCCGGATGAAGGAATTATTGTAAAATGAAAATTGCCCAATGTCCTTAGGAAAGGAGGCAATTTCATTAAAATTTTGAACTATATTGAAAATTTTGATTTTAGTATAGGCTCAAGGGCCAATCTATAACTTACACATGGCAGGCTAGGATTGGGCCACATGGCCCTGTTTTATTGGTCAAAGAGGAAATATCGCAGCGCAAATTTTCCAAAGGGAAAGACCTAACCATAGGCCTTAAAGCATTGTGATATGCGATTACCGCTTTATTGCATCGCAAAATGCCAAAGGGAGGATCAAGGAAATAAATGCTTTTAAGGCAGCAGACCAATCGACGGTGCGAAACAGGGGCTTATTTTATATATATATATATATATATATATATATATATATATATATATATATATATATATATATATATATATATATATATATATATATATAGCAGTGCAATAATATAAAGGGCGGACAACAGGCCTGAAGCACAAGTGATATGTGACTGCGATTGCCGATATCGGCGGATCGTTGTCGGCGATCCTAAAAGGGAAGGCCCCAGGTCGATGCGACTTGCAAATGCAATCGCTGACCCCAGGCCTAGCGACATGTGATATGCAATGTAAACTAGATCCGAAAGGGTTTCGAAATGGAAATGGAAGAGTCGGCATGCGATGGTGACTTGCAAGCAGACCCAATAGGAGAATAAGGTGGATTTAAGGACTTTTTGAAGTTCGATACATTGAGTTTTGGCGGATTTTCTCTGTTTAAAATACATTTTCCTATGTAAAATAGAAGGCGACTGCGTTTGGGATTCTGAAGCATTCCAAGAGGCCCGAGCACTCTTACGTTACAGAAATGGGAACCACCTCCCCTTGGCATTAAGCAATGATTGTATAATTCCTGGAAGAGGAATCTGAAATGAATAAGCAACACAACTTTGGCTTTGAAGCCACAGACAAGGAGCCAAGAAAAGGGAGCAGCGCTGAGACAGAATGAAGATAACGAGAAGCAAAAGGAGGCACGGAAATTCATAGAGGTCAAGAGGAAACATCGAGAGCACAATTGATTCATTCGCTTGGAGGTCGAGCAAAGCACTAATAACAAAGAGAGTTGTGAATTCTCATTCATGGAGGCAGCATGATGCTCACGAGAAGTTCCGAGAATCTCATGGAGGCCAATAATGCTCAGTGAATTTGTGGGTAGAGTTGGAGCACTAAGGAACCCATTGGGAGGCTCGGTGTGCCAGAGCACTTAACAGAGCAAAGCCACTAGGGGTTGGAGGCAGCACATAAATACTTCAGTGAAGTATTAGATAGCAAAGAGACCGAATGCTCGAGTTTTTGCTAGTATTGTTTGAGTTAAAGATAGAAGAAGGATTCTGGAGACAGTAAACAATTTTGAGGGAGTCAGAGAAGCCAGAATCTCAAAGGAGCTCAGAGCACTAATTGAAAGAATTAGTCCAGAGAAGCCTAGATCTATTTGCAGCTAAAGGATATCCAGGGGTAAGATGGTATTCTGAGCCCATTTGTTCATTTGTAAACCATATGGAGTTGACTCATGGACTTGTAAAAGAATTCAGCCATAATCCCAAAGAGCCTAATCAAGTTGATTGGAGCTCAAGGAGATGTAGCCCAAGATATCAGGGTGAACTCCATATTAATTTTTTGTCTTATGTGTATTGTTTTACTGCTGCCTTATTCACTGTTATATGCATTTATGTATATGTTCAAGCACATTTAAATATCAGTATACACAGCAGGTTTTAAAGCACATAACAGCCAACAATAAAAACAAGCATATGCCTATACTTTAAATCATTTCTTAATTCCACATTGGTTAATCAAATAGAGTAGGGAAAATTCAAGATTTGGAAGTCGGAGAGGTTCTTGTAATCTAGACAAGAAGTCTAAGTGCCCCATTTTCAGATCAAGTGGTATCAGAGCTTAATATTGATTAACCACACCTTCAGAATGCTTGATTGACTGAGCAAAGACTACTTGTCTGAAAGGTGTTTGAACAGCAAGAAGTTGATTCTATGCTTGTTTGCAAACTGACTATTTGATGAGTTTGCAGAGGTGAAGGGAAAGCTATTGATAGCTCAATCCAGGAAGGACAAGAAGGAGTAGGGCTGAAGGCATTCTTCATTCTTCTATCCCAGGACCTCAAGGCAATCTTTGAAGCACAAGAGGTTTGTTGTAAGAGGTTTCTTAAATAAACTCTTTATTTATCTTCTTGAAGTTTTTTTTTTTTTTTCATTGGCATATGACAACTTCTACAAGTGGGTCCTCAAATTTTTCTCTCTTCACGAGACTCTTTTATGAAAACATGAAGCAAGAATTATCCACCATGATGGATATGGTGAGAGAAATGTATGAGGATGGAAGGAAGAACAACATACTTAGAAAGCAGCTGAATTCCATGAAGGAAGAGAAGTAGTTGCTTGCTGACAAATTTTAGGAAATGGAGAGGCAACTTCATATTTCAAATATGAACCTGAAAAGGATGCATGAGTTGGAGTCACAGCTCTTTGTTGCCCAAGAAGCCTTAGTCAAGTATCATATTAAAGAAGAGGTAACCCATTCCAGTTTGTCTTCAAATTCTTCTGAGAATGCTTATATTGGTTCTTTTGAAAAACATACTAGAGGCATAGGTTCCAAGCTAATGTCCAAGATGGGCTATGAAGGAAAGGGCTTGGGAAAGCATGCACAAGGTATTATTGAACCAATAATGATTAAGGAAAGGCCAAATTATTTGGGTCTTGGCTATGGACAGTCTTATGGAGAGAGTTCCAAAGCTGCCATGAAAGCCATTAGAACCATTCCAAGAAGGAGTTTCATGGTAGGTCCTCTATCTCAAGAGTGTGAAGATTGTGTTTAGGAGGAATGCAATGGCTTGAAACATCATTTTCAAGGTGTAGGTGTTCAAAAGCACACCCTTGAACCAAAGAGTTGTGGAAACTCTAATAGCCTTGAAGAGATTGATGGGATTCCAAAGGGAGTCACTTCTTCATTTGCTTCACCTCCTCATGAAGGCAATAAAGGTGAAAGAGGCAGGTATAAATCTAGTTTAGAACATTTTCCTTTTGATTGTGTAAAGCATGATAAATTTCCACATAGATATGGGAAAATAATTGCATGTCCCTTTTGTGGTTTGGATAACCATCATGTTTCTAGATGTTGGAAGAGAATGGCCACATACAGGAAATTTTTGAAGGAAAAGAAGCAAGCAGCCAAAGGTCCATTGGACAAGGAAAATCATGTTGTCAAGAGGATGCACATGCAATGCATTTACTGCCATAAGCAATGGAATCTTGATGAAAGGTGTTGGACACTAAATCCAGCAATGCTTCCACTAAAGCTGAGGGAGAAGGTGGAAAGAGAAGATGGCAAAAATGGAAAGGAAGATTCCATGACTGATGTGTCTCAAAATGATTCACATATTGATGCTAATGTGTAGACAAAGGAAGGACCTTTAAAATGGATTGGTAAGAAATGGTTCGAGTTCTTATCCAATTAAAGGTTGCATGTCTATTGATGTAGGATTTTACCAAGAAGGTGAATGGAAAAAGTTGAGTAGGAGGCTCACATTGTTGCTGCAACATTATATTTTATTTTAGCTTCAAAAGTACAATGTGCTTAAGCGGAAGTTGAAGGATGAAATGTATGCATGAGATGATGTGCATGAACACAAGGATGTTGACGTTTTCCTTGTTTGCGGAAAATGTGTGTGTGATTGACTTGAAGGGTTGATTGATTTAAAAGCATGTTTTTGGGGCTTGTTATCTAGTCCATCATTTGTATCTAGATGTAAGACACGGAGGTGTTCACAAGATATGAAAAACTGTTTCTTTTGCTGAAGCAGGAGTTTAGGCCATCTAGTTGTTGTTTGTATGCTTGTTGTTGTTAACAGTGTTGTTGGCAGTTTGTCAAATAGGTACAAATAAAAGTTTTGTGCAGTCAATGTACCTCACATTTGTTGAGCCACCTTGGATCAATGATCAAGGTAGAGAAGCTCAAACTACCTTCTATGACCATTTCAGTAGAAGCTATGTAGGAAGGCAAGGAGGAAGATAGTTCTTCTCAGGAAGACCAGCCCATCCAGAGAAGGGAAGTGGTCAGAAACTTTGGTTCAGAGGCACTATGCAAAAGCCAGTGTAGGGAGGCTGAAAGAAGAGGGTGAGTCACTCTCATTTACTATTCAGATAAGTATATCTTTCTTTTGGAGACCAAATGTTGTTTTAGTGGGAAAGCATGATCCAAAAATGGATCCTGGATAAACCTCTAAGTCTAAAAGACTTCATGCAAGAGGTAAAAGGTGCCAAATGGCACAAATCCTTTGTAAATCAGAGGAAAATGAAAGTCACAAGCTGCTCTCAGAAATAGTCTCATTGCAAAGATCTCCTCATTCTAAATCCAACGCAACTTGAATGGGCGAAAACAGACTCCGAATGAAGGAGTTATTGTAAAATGAAAACTACCCAATGTCCTTAGGAAAGGAGGCAATTTCATTAAAATTTTGATTTTAGTATAGGCTCACGTGCCAATCCACAGCTGACACATGGAAGGGTGGGATTGGGCCATGTTTCCTTGTTTGATTGGTCAAAGAGGAATTATCACATCGCAAATGTGCCAAAGGGAAGGACCTAACCATAGGCCTTAAAGCATTGTGATATGCAATCACTGATTTATCGCATCGCAAAAAGCCAAAGGGAGGATCAAGGAAATAAATGCTTTTAAGGCAGCAGACTAATCGACAGTGTGGAACAGGGGCTTGTTATATATATATAGATAGATAGATATCACAGCATAATAATATAAAGGGCAGACAGCAGGCCTGAAGCACAAGCGATATGTGACTGTGATCACCGATATCGGCGGATTATTGTTGGCGATCCCAAAATGGAAGGCCCCAAGCCGATGCGACTTACGATTGTGATCACCGATATTGGTGGATCGCTGTCAGTGATCCCAAAAGTGAAGGACCCCAAGCCTAGCAACATGCGATATTCAATGTAAACTAGACCCGAAAGGGTTCCAGAATGGAAATGTATATAATTACAAATTAGCCCAAAGCCATTTCTTACGTTAATTTCACCATTGTTTATGTATTTCCAAAATACAAAGGGACAGGCCATTTCAGCATGCAATGGCAACTTGCAAGCAGACCTGATAGGAGGATAAGGTGGATTTAAAGACTTTTTGAAGTCCGATACATTGAGTTTTGGCAGATTTTCTCTGTTTAAAATACATTTTCCTTTGTAAAACAGAAGGCAATTGCATTTGGGATTCTAAAGGATTCCGAGAGGCCCGAGGCACTCTTACGTTACAGAAATGAAGACCACCTCAATGATTGTATAACGCCTGGAATAGGAATCTGAAATGAACAGGCATTGCAGCTTTGGCTTTAAAGCCACAGACAAGAGGCACGGAAATTCGCAGAGGCCAAGAGGAAACACCGAGAGCACAATTGATTCATTCACTTGGAGGTCGAGCAAAGCACTGATAACACAGAGAGTGGTGAATTCTCATTCGTGGAGGTAGAATGATGCTTAGGAGAAGTTTTGAGAAGCTCATGGAGGCCCTTAATGCTCAATGAATGTGTGGGTAGAGTTGGAGCATTGAGGAACCCATTGGGAGGCTCGGTGTGCCAGAGCGCTTAACAGAGCGAAGCCACCAGGGGTTGGAGGTAGTGCATAAATACTTCAGTGAAGTATCAAACAGCAAATAGAATGAATGCTTCAGTTGTTGCTAGTGTTGTTTGAGTTGAAGACAAAAGAAGCATTCCAGAGACAGTAAACAATTTTGAGGGAGTCATAGAAGCCAAAAGCTCAAAGGAGCTCAGAGCACTCACTAAAATAATTAGTCCAGAGAAGCCTAGATCTATTTGCAGCTAAAGGACAGCTAGGGGTAACATGGTATTCTGAGCCCATTGGTTCATTTGTAAACCATATGGAGTTGAGTCATAGACTTGTAAAAGAATTCAGCCATAATCCCAAAGAGCATAATCGAGTTGATTAGAGCTCAAGGAGACGTAGTCCAAGATATCAGGGTGAACTCCATATTAATTTGTTGTCTTATGTGTATTGTTTTACTGTTGCCTTATTCACCGTTATATTCATTTATGTATATGTTCAAGCACATTTAAATATCAGCATACACAGCAGGTTTTAAAGCACATAACAACCAACAATAAAAACAAGCATATGCCTATACTTTAAAGCATTTCTTAATTCCGCATTGGTTAATCAAATAGACTAGGGAAAATTCAAGCTTTGGAAGTGGGAGAGGTTCTTGTAAGCTAGACAAGAAGCCTAAGTGCCCCATTTTCAGATCAAGGGGCATGACAATAGCAATATTGGGCTTCTATGCGGCACAATAAAAACAACATCGGGACTACATGGGAACAAAAATATAATAAGGGGGTTGCATTAATAATAATAAGGGGCTACAATAGTAGTATAGGGACCTAACATGCCCCTCTCTTTCAAAAAGTGTTGTCCTCAATGCTTAAGTAGTTCTGGATGCATTTGTATAAAATTCTCATCCTCCCATATGGAATCTTCAGTGGTTAAGTTCTTCCACTTGATGAGATACTCTGAAATTAATCGATTTTGTAGCTGTCTCATTCTTGTTTCCATGACTTTTTCAAGTTCCACTATGATGTTTTCTTCCTCTTCAAGTTCCGACACTATTGTTTGAACTGGGAGCTTGTCACCTATAACCTTATTTAAGCATGAAACATGGAAAATCGGGTCCACTTTTCATCAAGGAACAAGATAAATGAAACCAAATTTCAGAAGTTTTTCAACTTTGGACTTGATGGAAGAGGTTTTCTTGGATGCATCAGATGTAGACTCTGTTGAATAGGCTTAGCATCAGGGTAAGTCTTAATTTAATGAATACTAATTCTTGGCTCAATTATTCACATTTTTTCAAGTTTCCCAGCAAATATGTCACATAATTCTTGGAATAGGATCTTATATTTTCAAATTTATTCATGAGAGCAAGAGGAACCTATATGAACATTTTACGTGATTCTAGGGTTCATTGAGATATCGATTGAATATTCATAGATATGCTCCCTAAATTATTTTTGGATGTGGACTCATAAATCAATATAGGGAATTCAAGGTTATCAACTATATCAGGTGAAAAAATATTACTAAAGTTTTTCTTAATGGTTTTGAGGTTGGGAAAAAAGGAGGAACAATGAGGATATCCTCCCATGGAATTTTTTTGAATGACATAATCTCCATAATGCTTTCATCCATAGGAAAAACATCATCAAAAGGTTATGGAGATGATTATCAACTAGGATGATTGAGAATACTTATATATGAATGCATTCACTTGGTCATTTGATTTAGAAAGGGGTAGAGAGGCCAATTGGATAGCTTCGAAATATAATTCAATTGGGCTCAGTAGCATTTGGTCACCATAATTTACCAATTCTGATTGAGTAGGCACTATCCAAGAATCAAATGATTCATGGAATTCCAAAGTGCTTGATGAAATCATATTGACTTGAGAAACTATGGGAGAAATGTTTGGTAGAGGGAGCAGAAAAGTCCCCACTAGTGATGAATCTATAAGTAGACCCACACCAACACTCTCTTAAGAAAAAGGTGTTTTACTTACAAAAGGTACACTGCCAATGGTATGTGAATCAGAAGCATAAAACGAAAGTTGGTCTACTATAACTATTTAGCCATAATGAGGAAATCGCATCACACGAAAGGGTGAAGAAACCATTTTAGACATGGTGTAAGTCTAGATTCAACCTAATAAAATGTTATAGTTGAGTTGTGCATCGATGACTTATACTTTGACAATAACCATTTTACGTGGGTAATGCATTTAACATGCCCTAGGGTTTGAATCCTCTTTGGTCAAATTCTTTCAGTGTAGTAGTTGATTGTTAATTGAAGGAGAGCCCAAGGCTTTCCAACAAGATCCATACATAATGCACATAGAAGATCCCTCGTCTATTATGGTGATAAGAAAAATTTTTCCGCATACAATAACATGAATTTGAAATGCAAGTTGATTTGGGAGTTTAGGCACATGATTCAAAATATCAATGACTATAAGGTTTGAATCCTGTGGATAAATTCCACCAATGGTTGATAACAATTATTTCCACTGTGCTAGGCAACTTCGAAGCACTTTGAGAGAATACATTGTTGAAGGAATCTGAGCTAAATCTTCAATAATATTATAATTTTGAGCCACTCTAGCATGAAAACTAAAATATGACTTACAAATGACACCTTTAGGAGGGGGAAAAATCATTGTGCCATTTGTTAATCACTCAATCTATAAGGATTCGAAGGAGGTATGACCGATGTGAAAGGTTCATATATAGAACTTCCATTTGGAAGATTTGTGGAACCATAGTATTTACCTCTCGTGGTCACCATAAATTTCTCTTCACACATCATCATGATGTCAGTAGAGTTTTGGGAAGAAGAAGATTGATTTTGTGCAAACATTTTGGTCTCTTGAGGGAGGAAGAAACCTGTTAAGACAACGGGTGTAGAACAACCTTTAAGAAATTGATTAACTTCAGCACAGTGCAAACGTTCTTTAGTATAATGATCCTCATTGAAAATGAGACAAGGATATCACAATTTATGTTTCTCAACAAGAGCTTGGGTTTTTTTTTTTGGTTTTCCCTATTGAGGACCATTTTTTTTTGCCTTTCCTTTGCCCTTATTTTTACCTCTAGTTTATTGAGTTTACCAATTGATGATTTTAATGCATTAACCTCATAAGTATTAACAAGAGAAGTAGTAACAAGAGGTTAATTTTGAACAACAATAGTAGGAGTAGACTTGGGATTAGAATGATAGAAATTTTTGCTCGCAAGCTATTGACTAACAGAACCAATCACACCATCAATAGCATGAGATCCCGTAGAAGCTAATGGAATAATGTTTGATGGTAGAGGAGAATTTGGAATTTTATCATACAACATGCCATATTGTGAATAAACAAGATCTAAATATTGGGCATGGGAAATAACCTGCTCCTCAGTAATGACTCCACCTTTGGCAATATCTTCCCATAATAGTAGGGATTAATGACTTCACAAACCATTATGCTAATAACTAATCTGGAATATAGGATTTCACTAAATGACGATGACATCTCCACTCACGTATATGATCATAAATATGTGTGGAGTCTAATTTTCGTAAAGAGGTTAAAAGTTTGATTCCAGTTTCATATCATATTGGTAATTGAAAATGCATTAAAAATGTTGTTGCCAAAGAGTTTAATTTACCAAAGGATTCTCGTGGCAATTCAATATACCACTTGGTTGTAGGACCAATAAGAGTCCTTTGGAAAAGATGAATTCGAATGGAATCATTATTTGAGTAAGATGAACACCATATATGATAATTTATCACATAATTGGATGGGTATTCCCCAGATTTACAATCAAGCTATATTTTCCTATTTACCAGGTGTAAATTCAGAGTGTAAACCATGCATTCTATGAGAAAATCAAGGTAAATGTGCCACGGTGAATTTTATAAAGAATTTTAAAAATATTTAACAATTCAACTTCATAATTATCACATAATTTCTCACCAAAAATTAAAATCAATCAACATAACAAATGCTAACAAATATAAGGAGTCAAACCATGGAAATAACCTTTCTACAGCAAAATCACTAGTTGATGATGAAACCTAACGTCACAGAAATAAATCTGAAAAGGGGCTAGAGATAGAGAGGGTGGAATTAGTTACGTTGAAAACCTACTTAATGGGCATGACCTCGTGCAAGTAGCTTCACATATACCCTCTTGTGTGAAGTACCCTCCAAGAAGGCCCAAGTGAGTCTAGTCAATGTTTGTTCGAGGTACAACATGGAATCCCCCCCCCCCCCTCCCCCCAAACTATCGCCTTAGGTAAAAGACCTAATATTATGGTCACTAAGGTTACCACATAAAACAATTTGTCCTAGGGGGGCAGTCACAGATCATATATACACACTCGGCTAGAATAACAAATCTCAATCCCCTTAAAAGATCCCTTGAAGTGAGGTAGTCTTTTCGAGTGATTCCCAAGTACCTTTTGGTACCATTTGTAATGTGTGTAGATTTTGCTTCAATAACCAATGAAGAAGGGTCAATTACTTTACTGGGTCTGATATGATCTTGTGCTTGAATCCCTTATTAAAGGAGCTTCCTAGAGTCAAATTGTAGCAAATGGATTTACTCTCTACCACAAACTTCTATGTTTGTTTGCAACTTTGAAAAGTTAACTTTCACTCCTATTCCAAAGGCATACACCTAATCTAATGTAGGTGTGACTACCATAGAAAAATAAAAAAAGTCTAATTTCTTTTATTAACATTTCTTTTAACTCTATAATTACTCAATAGGTTGGTGAACATGAAAAAGACGGTGTTATGACCTTATTGGAAAACTGAATGCAATCGAAGATGAGAATGTAATATTTTTAATTCAATGAACTTCTACATAAATAAGGGAGAAATTTTCCATTCAATTCACTAAGATGCAGAACTATACTTCCCATGATCCCTTTTATACTAAAAATAATTTCAAAATAAGTTCTTTCAAAATACAACCAAACTCTAAAAATGCATTGTAACGGCCCTAGTAAAAAATCCATGTAATAAAGTTAATAAAGGAAAATAATAACCAAGGTCATGGTACATGTATTCCAAGCTTAATGTTGGGCAAAAATATAGTGATGGGGATCATTGGTGATTAATTTATGGCTATGGAAATTGGCAATGGAAAAGTGGAATTTATTGGCATTTATTTGCGAAAATAATGGAAAATAGGAGAAAAGGAAGGTGAAAGGTCATAGGTTGCATGCGAGGATGAAATTGAAGGAAAAATAAGGAAAATGTAGAAAAGAGAGGCCTCAATGATAAAAAGGCTTTTAAGGATCAGTTCACAACTTTTGTCAGTTTTAGCTTGGAGCTTTCTACTCTATTCTCTCTCTCATACTCTTGCACACTTAGAGTTCTCTTTGGAGCAGTCTTGGAGTATTATGGCATACTTGGATTTGGAGCAAGAAGGAAAAGAAAAAGTAGGAAAACACAAGGGGGCAATGGGATCAACAACTATAATGGTTTTTCTTTGTAGGTAATGAGTTGCATGTATAATTTCCTTGCTAGTTTTGGCATGCATGGCATATGCATATGGTTTTTTAGTTGTGATTTGTCATTTGTATGGAGGATTTGCTAGATTGACAGTGGTTTTGCCTAGCCTTTCAATTTTCTGGATATCCATGGCGTTGGGGGTTTGCCCTTTTTTTTATAATTGATGCTCATGTTCATTATGGTTGTGGGTTGAGTTATTAATTCCTAGAGCCTTGGTTGTAAAAACTATCTGGAAGCCCAATAATAGCTTGGGTTGAGTTACTAGTCTTGGAAGTCTTGGCTGGAAAAATGCTCTTGAACCCTTGGTGGGTTGAGTTACTAGTCCTGGAAGCTCTGGTTGGACAAACTCTCTGGAGGCCAACAATAGTGGTGGGTTGAGTTACCAGTCCTGGAATCGTCGGTTGGAAAAAACGCTCTGGAGCCCTGGATAGCTTGTGTGGAGACCGATCTAGTAATGGTTATTGATGTCCAAACATGAGGTGGAATCATTGGTTGAGGGTTGATGTTGTTTGGCCTTTGGAATCCCTTTTTTGGTGTTCTTGGTTTATTCCATGAGATCCCACATTCATGCTTGGAATATGGCATGGGGGTGATTAGTTGAAAGAGAGATTTGATTCAGCCCAATCTATGGTTGGGCGGTACCTGGAAGTCCCTGAATTGATTGGATTTTCATATGTGAATATAAACTCCTTTTCCTTTGGTATTTCATTATTAAATGTTATTATCATTATGTGGATTTAATGGTGGTTTCATGATTGATATTTCTCTTTTTATTTTCTAGTTATAAGCATGTTTTATGACAAACTTGAGTTATGGATCTCATCATGTTTTTATTAGTATATGAAATATTAATGAATTCATGACCTAACAGATGATCTTGTATCTATTATGAGGAGGCATCAATCCTTCTTGACGATTCTCAGATAAGTATGAGATCCCTATGTTCACATGTGTATTTATGACTTGTACATTACATGTTTATTATATGTTTGATGGAATTCTTGTCATGGCTGCTAGGGATCAGTTCAAGTAGTTGTTCAAGTGTTTTCATTAGTAGCCTCATTTCATTGTTATTTACCATTTCTGGAAGTTTCATGAAGTTATCGGTAGAGGCTTGAGTCCTAGCCCTAGAAAAGTGGCTCAGAATTTGGGGTTGTTGGCACATAATTGCACGAAAAAGGTTGAAGTCATATGGATTCCTTGTTGTTGGAGCAACTGGAGGGTCTCAGTCGCATGGAAGACTTGTCATGGGAGCAGCTCAGGGTCTAGTTTAACATAACATCAAGTTGTCTCACGGGTTGGACACTAGGAGGGGTTGGACACCTGGAGGTTTTTAAGCTTCTGAGGAAGGGAAGATTGGTTGTGTCTTCTTGGTTCCACATCCTTAACTGCACATGGGAATTTGAATCATATCATAGTAACTCTTTGTCACATGTTTACCCTTGTGGACCGGTTAGCTTGGGTAAATGTGGGAGGAGGGTGTTACATGCACAAAATTATCAAAATGAAGAAATTAATGGAACAAATTCACTCTAATAAGAAAAAATAATTCAAACACACAAGCACAATTTTTTTCTTTTTGCGAAAAAATAATATTTTATATAAATAGAACTCTTTTCCAAAGTATGAACAACAAAATTTTGAAAATGATTAATGTAAACAAACAAACAAAAATCCAACAAACCTAATCATTTACAACAGTAGCTCTTTCCTTCCATAGATCAATGGAGAAATAAAATCAAAACAATGTAACAATGGAAATTTTCACAATGCGGCAGTCAAATGAAACCAAACCAAAAAATTTCACTTATAGTAGATTCATAGTTGACCCATAAAACAAGCTAATCCTTAGATTGAATATCAAACAAATAAAAACTCAGAGAAATTTTAATTTTTCATCGACTTTCATGAGTCGACAGTAGACATCAGTGCGATAGTCACAACAATTAAGAAGAAAAGTGTGATGTCAATGCGCTATCTCTCATAGTAGGGCACGGTGGGTGCAAAAATTTCCAAAAGATTTCATAGATATGTGTTTTTAGAATCAATAAAAGTTGACCAAAGACTCAAAACATTGTTTAACTTTTCAAAAAACAAGGGAAATTGAAAATCATCCCTCTCCCTAGTGGAGTCACCAATTTTTTTGGCAGATAAATCTTATTTTGCGGATAGATATCCATAGACTTGAAAACCAAGTCTAGAAATAAAACAGACAAACATATGAAAACATTCCTTAATTTATCATTAAATCATATTTAAATGGGATGCATAGCTCATACCATTTTTGAAATACTTGATCATGATCCTTGTTGTTGTCCTCTTGTGGCTTTAATCTCATCCCCAATTCTCCAAAAAGAGACCTGCAGAGATAGAAACAAACAAATAATCAAAGCATATAATACCGAACAAGATAATATTTTTGTTCCAAACAGAGGCCCCATTCCTACTTAAGAAATAATATATAGGGGGGTTTTCTATCAGTGGTATTAGCCAAACAACTAATAGAGAGATCGATGGGTCTAGTTAAAAGTAGGAACCCCTCCCCATTAACCATAATACTGCACAAGGAAGGTTCACAAAACTACTAGTGGGATTCACCCCAACCATGAGGATATGGCTAGACAACATATTGGTGAAATGAGGATCAATTTGTTGGTGAAGGTCCCCACTAGATAGATCATCCCAGAAGGTTGACCCCAGAAGGTCTTGAGGAAGGTGCAGGAAGATAGATTTGGGATGATGTGGACCTAGGGGGATGTGGTGGAGGTTGGGACTCAGGCCTTTAGCTTATTCGAGAGTTAGGAAGAACTATAGGTACTCAATCAAAAAATTTCTCCGACCCCTAACCCCTGACCTATTCTAGTAATTTTATTTAATAAAGAAAATCGTGAAAAACCAAGGCCTAGCACCCCCTTTACCTCTATACCCTTGACAGCATGGACGAATCAAATGATGATAGATGGTGATGTTTTTATTTCCATGCAAAGATAACTTCAAAGACATAGTGGCATGATGATGTCAACATGATGTGGCGCCAATTAGAGGGTTATACATGACATGTATATTCAGCATTTTTGGGTGGCAGACACATCAACCCTGAGGAGGAATCCTAGAGGATTTCAAAGATGTGCATGTTAGTTTCTCAAGGCTCACGAGGCACTAGGACACAGTGGCATCACAAGTGGAAAGACAACTCACCCCAGTAGGACAGTGATTGGTTCAGTTGTGTGGCACATGTCCCACCAAGACATGTAATCTCAAAGAAGGGACCCTAGAGGTAATAAACATAACACATTGCGGGTTTATTTGGTATGATTGGGCTCTAGGACATTGTGGCATACATAATTGGAGTTGAAAACCAATGGTAAGGTGACAAGTGGAGAATATGGTCCCACAAGACATGTAACCCTAGAGGTCCACCCCTGAAGGTGTTTGTAAAGGCACATAAGAATAAAAATGGGGCTAAAGGTAGGCACTAGAACTTGGTCATGAGTGTGATTTGTGACCATATTCATGACAAGTTGGAGTGTTGGTTAAGTGATTTGGGCCTACACTAAGGGTCAAATGCAAGAACAGGTTGAAAGTGGAGAATTTGACATTTCATGCCAAATTTGGTAAATACACCAGACTAACAGAGTGTCAAAGTTGAGGAATAACAAGCATGAATGGGTTGGCAACTAGTTTAGCAGTAGTGGACATATTGAATGGTTTATTTGGTAATTTGGCTAAATCTAGAGTCAAACCAAATTTATAAAAGCTCCACTAAAACTTCTAAAAATTCTAGATTTACATATTTGGATAGTTTAGTTCAAGTTTTCTTGTAGAGACAAGGGAGAAGATTTAGAAGAATTAAAGAACACATTCATATGACTTGATAGAAGCAGGACAAAGGAAAAAAATAAAGATTTATGCATGATATTGAGTTGAACTTAACTAAAATTATTAGCTCATATTTCTTTATAAGCATAATTGATTTTGCTAGAGAGAATTTGTTGGTGTGTTAGTTGTTATTGTTCAGAGGTGGGTGTTGGTGGATTGATTAGTGATCAGATATTATTGAAGGTGACTGTGGTGATATATTGAGGTGAGAACTTTATTTTTGGAAGTGGCCTTCATGATTTGAGTTTGAAAATGGTATGAAAGATAAGCCTTTGGGGTCAAGAAAGTGACACTACTACATTTGGGTGGAATTTGATGAAATGGATAAAATCGGAAAAAGTGCTAGAAGTTAATTTTTATTTTTTTATTT
>APFE031063037.1:2727-15703 GCA_000404065.3 Pinus taeda | reverse complement strand
GCCCTAACATCATATAACTTTGACATAGTACGTATATATATTAGTTGTGATTGTTTTGAAAGGTTGTAGGCTTATTTTGAGGTTAATATTTGAACAAAATAATCACTGAAAGTTTGTTGAAAAAAAAGTCATATAACATTCCTGAAGGAGTCCAAGGATATGTGGGATCGACATTAAAGGCTTTTGAGGATGGAAAATGTTATTTCCCTTGTAGAAGTTGCAAGGGTTTGAGGCCAAGGAGAATTCTAATAAAATCAGCTAAAAAGTATTGTAGAGACTATGGACACGTTGAAGGCAGACATGAATATCATCCATTTGTATGTTATTTATTATATATGTCTTTGTATTGTATATTGTTTTTGTAAATGTTTATATGTATATCGTATTTTAGATTGTATGTCTTTATTTTGTAAAGTGTATATTTCTATTGTAAATGTATTTTATAATATTCTTTTGGGAAGTGTTTGAACTATGTTTTCATCTTGATGTGGACTAGAAATATTATTTGATTATTTTTGTTAGGGTTGATTAAGGTGTTAGGTCAAGTTAGGAGTTAATTAACTTACGAGCTTACAGATAGGGGTTATTTTTTAAGGGTTAGGGGTTAATTAATTTACGGGCTTAGGGATAGGGATTATTCTTTAAGGGTTAGTGGTTAAGTGTTTAGGGATTAGGGGTATGGGGTTAAAGTGTTAGGGGGTTAATGTATGTTTAGGGGGTTAATTTGGACCTAGAGGGTTTAGAGGTTAATCATGGGTTTTTATGGAGAATTATTAATAAGTTTTTAAAGTATATGCAAAATGTGACATTAAGAAAGAATATGACATTACAATATGATGAGTGAAAAATAAGATCAATATGTTTTTTATTATGGTAATGACTATATATCTCACAAAGTGTCTCACTTCCTACATGTCAAGAAAAGTAACATCTTTCGTAGATTTTTTTCAACATATTCTTAAATATCTTGATAAATTCCACAAGCATCATCATTCATTTGTTGTCTTTGTTTCTTGGTCTCACCTAAGTTGTCTCTCTCTTTTTCTTTATTGTCTTTGTTTTCCCTATTTTATAATATTTATAAATTGTTGTTATATTGATGTTTCAATATTTGCTATATATGCTAATATTACTTTATTGATTTTAATTGTATGATATCGGCCCCCTAGGGCATTGCTCGATGAGGAAGAGGTGGTTGTAGTACAAGTGTCTGTTCAAGAAAATGGATCGATTAATTTGACCGATCAAAATGTTAAAAAGTACAAGGTATGTATTTATATGTTTTCAATTGGTTTGTTCACTTTTGTTCGCCTTAATTTTTTATTTTCCTAGTTTTTATGTTTGAATGTTACTGTGTTTCTCAAACTTGTGCACTGTTGGTGGAATCATAAGCGACAGGAGTTATGATGGGGAGGTCATGAGTTCAAATCCGCCCTCCCCCATCATACATTTTCAAGCCCCAAGGGTTATCTCAATTGGTCAAAATCAGTGCCTCGCCGTTCAGGAGATCACAGGGTCCATTCTGCCTAAAGCCCTTGGGGTTAGGCCTTGCTAGTGGGCCATGCGGCTAGATTCCCTTTGGGGTGAATCAGCCCAGATTTTTCCGTGGATGTAGAGACCACCTGTTCACCAAGGTGTCCGTGAACCACAGCCAAAAGAAAAAAAAAATGTTACTGTGTTTCTTTCAAATATATTATAGTAGATATATTGGGTATTGGGGAATTGAGAGTTATGTGACAGTCGGGGGGGGCATATGATATTTCACCTTCACATGGTTGGCCTTGTTAAGTAGATAATATATTACTCTTGAAATGAAGAGAAGCTCATTTACGCTTATGCCATCATGTCCAATTTTGACTTTGGTTCATTAAGTAGACGTATTCGGCTAATGATTTGTGTTCACTAATTTGCACAGTAGGGTGAATTCCAACACCCTGGGCATACCCGCATGAAGGCAGGGCATGCAGGAGCCCATGGGAGTTTCATGTGCCGGGCATGCCAGGGCACCTGCTCGATAGGGGTGCCCGTGCGACAGTTTGGTGGCTCAGCCTGACTTTGAAAGGGATGCACGTACAAAATAAGTAATGTCGGCCCATGTTTTCCCATGAACAGAGTTCCCACAAGGGGGTCTCATAATGATTTTTATAAATTTGACTAAATTAATGTTTGGGAGTTAAAATTCGTCTTATAATTGATTCATCTTGCAACATGGAAATAAAAAATGATAATATTTTGTTGTCATTGATGAGCTAATGATTTTTGTTCACTGATTTACAAAGCAGGGAAAATGTCTGCACCCTAGGTGCACCCATATAAAGGTGGGGCACCCATGGGAGCATTGTTTGCTGAGCACACCCGAGCGCCAATGGGGGCATTACATGTTGGGCATGCTAGGGAACCAGCCCAACGAGGGCACCTGTGAGACAAGTTGGTGGGTCGACCTGACTTGAAAAGGAGTACCCACACAAAAGAAGTAAAGTTGGCCCCTTACTATGCATGAACTAAGTTCCCACAAGGGGGTCTCATAATTATTTTTAGAAAATTAACTAAAATAATGTTTAAGTGTTAAAAGTCAGTTTATAATTGGTTGATTATGCAACATGGTACTAACAAATGAAAATATTTTGTTGTGATCATTGATGTGCTAATGATTTGTGTTCACTGATTTGAAAAGCATGGTGAATTCACATGCCCTGGGCACACTCACATGAAGGCGGGGTGCCCATGGGGGTGTCGCATGTTGGCATGCCAAGGCGCATGCCTGATAGAGGCACTCATGCGAAAATTTGGTGGTTCAACCCGATTTAGCAAGCGCCTCCAGCACAAAATAAGTAATGTCGACCCATAACTTCCCATGAACAAAGTTCCACAAAGGGTTCTCATAACGATTTTTAGAAGATTGACTAAATTAATGTTTCAGTGTTAAAAGTCTATTTATATTTAATGCAACTTCAAAAGCCTCATGTCAAAACTCCACTCCGCCGCTAACACTTAAAGGAGAAAACTCCCAAAACCATTCAAACATATTTTCTAAGAGGAACACGGTGGAACAAGTATTCAGTTTGATGATGAATTTTTTTGACAACAGTGGATTCATTGCATTATCAAATGAAACCACCTTTAAATACTTTTCCAGAAACAATCTTAGGGAAAAGGGTAATGTGTGATACAAAAATGAAGTTTCCACGAAAAATGAAACAATAGGAAACAACATTTTTGAAAATGGGACAGCAAAATCGAATACTAAGAGAGTAAGAAAACATATTGTGAATCTCTCCAGCACCCAGATTGAGTAGGTAACTCTAGGTCTCCTTGAAAGAGGCTTGAATTTTTCCATTTCCCCTCATTCCATTCCCAAAAAAGACATTATGTGCAACATTGACTATGAGATTAAAGATTTACTAGATAACATAAAAGAAATTGTTAGATAGTATTGCTCCATCATCCTCAAGAATATCTTGCTCTTAAGAACCTGAACCAAAACCCTAACATTGTGGCCTTGAAAGCTGATAAAGGTGGGGAAATCATTATAGTGAACACAAATGATTATAATGAGAAGATGTTGGATCACCTAACCAATATCTGTTGTTACATTAAATTAAAAAATAATCCCACAAAAAAGACCTCTAGGAATGTAAATAACTTGATAAAATTTAGCAAAGAACACAACATTAAAAATCTTATCGAAACCAATCCCTACACTCCCAGGATCTATGGAGCCCCTAAAATACACAAAGAATGTGTCCCCATAAGATCCATTGTCAACACTATTAGAGGCCGTACTTACCATCTAGCGAAGTATCTTGCTAAGAAAATTAAACCCATGGTGGCAAACACCAGTTCCTTTATCAAAGATTCCATTCACTTTATCAATGAGCTCAAGCAGATTAAACTTGACCAGAATGATATCCTAGTTAGTTTCGATGTAAAATCTCTCTATACTAACATTCCCATAGATGAGGCCATGGAAGTGGTCCATAAAATCATTGACCTTGACACTGCTAAATTAGTAGAAATTTGTCTAAAATCGACCTTTTTCATCTTTAAAGATGATATTTATGAACAAACTTACGGTGTAGCTATGGGGTCACCCCTATCTCCCATCATTTCCATTTTGTTTATGGAATATTTTGAGACAAAATCCATTGAATCCTCCCCATTAAAACCTAAACTTTGGAAAATATTTATCGATGACACTTATATTATTTGGCCTCGTGGAAAAGAAAAATTAGACATTTTCCTAAAACAACTTAACAGTCAATCTAATTCTATCAAGTTTACAATGGAAGTAGAAGAAAATGGCAGCCTTCCCTTTCTTGAGATCCTAATAAAAAGAAACCAAGATGGATCCATATCCCACCGGGCCTATTGTAAGAAAACCTGCCTTGAACATTACCTTCATGCCAACTCTCACCATCATCCAGCTCAGAAACTTGGAGTTCTCAATACTCTAACAACTAGGGTTGTTCACATTTCAGATCATGACCATTTTGAACAAGAGAAAAACCATCTCATGGAAGTTTTTGAAAAAAATGTGATGCAAGAGAATCATGGTTCCAAACTTTGTACATTTAGTAGAATCTAGGGGGTCTTTTGTTTTCAAGGGAGTTGGTTCCCTAAGTATTTAATTAATGTAATTTTCAATGTTTTGAGTGACTTAGAATAGGGTTTAATTAAATATTGTGAGGAATACTTGTAAATGTTCTTGAATGTAGGAGGACATGAGAGATTTAGGCTAGTTGATATCTCATAAGGATTTTAGGGATCTAGAGGTATAATATAGGATTTTTGTTGAGAAAAGAATGGAATTGGGAGAAGCTTTAGGAGAGTTTGAGAGATTGTTGGATTTGAACTGAAATTAGTTCAGATTTATCTTTATATATATTGTAAACATTTGAAGCATTGAGGAAGTTGGCTCAGGGCTATAAATTGGGCCTTATGAGTATGGCTACTGGCCTATGTAATTATATTCTGTTATATTAATGAAAAAAAAAAAAAAAAACGTAGTGTGTGAGGGTGAATAGATTATGTGTGCAGTTTGTTTCTAAGTGAATCATAGACAGAGTATAAAACTACATTAAACCGTTAGTCTATAGAAATAATATGATTTCTCTGTGTCGAGCGACATTGGTGAAACCTTCTGAATTTTCCTTTGCGGAATCAGTGTTGAGATGTTTGTTTAGGAATTTGTGTGTTAGGAATATATATATAAGTCGAGATCCTTACTATAATTTTGGATGGATCAACCTGGAGTTAATTGCAGTCATATTATTGAGGACAGGCGGTGAAAAACTATACTTCTCTGAAGACAGAAACTATGATTTTTCCCCAAATTCCAAAGAATTTTGAATGAGGGTTCACAGGTAGAATGGAAGCACGAGAAATAGGAAGATCTAGATTTACCTTATGGTGTTTATAATGACAGGATGGTTAATTCCACCTCCAATGTATCCTTAGGTTCCTCTTCGACATTCATGGCAATGGTTGTGGATCTGCCACAGCTCAACATGCCCAGATCATCCCACGCCGACTAAATCTATTTAAATGATTTGTCGATGAATGAAATGTTTGTATTAAGATTTTCCTATACCATATGTATCAGTAATAACACATGGCCACTAAACCAGCAAGTTTATCCTGATTATAGACGAACATTTGTTAGGTTGCAATAATAATGACTATATGCAATAAGCCATCTCATATCATGCTTTATTATTGTTGGTGTCTGTCAGGTCTTTGTTTTGAGTCTGAAAGTGATAGAACATATTAAATTAGGAAACATGGCCCTTTAGGCCTATGCTGGACTCTTGTTTATCAAGCCAGGTTGCCTCTAGTTTGTTTGTGGTTTTATGTTTAAATCTTAGATTTTGAGACTAGAGGTTTTATGAGCTATGTGAGAGTGTGGTTTTCAACCAGGGCACACTATATACAGAATGAAATCCTAGGATTGAGCAGACTTAGTCTTAGGTCTGCATTAATTTGGGTTTGGCGTCCATATGGCTACATCATTTGGTATCAAAGCAGAAGGGATTTTGCGTGCAATGGAAGAAGGTGCGAGTATGTTGAGAATTGGTGAGTGTTTGACCTTTTTATTTTGTGTAGGTACAATTCAAGGAAGGTGAGAAGACTTAAATTAGTCGAGAGAAAGGAGCTATTAAAATTGGAAGCGAAACTTCACATGAAGTTGGAGGTTTCTTTTCGAAGACTTCTGAAAGGATTTGGTGTTGAAGTCCTCGACTGTAATAGTTGATAACCCTATTGTCCATCATTAGCGATGTTATTGGTTGATTCTAGTGTACAACATAGTAAAAGAGGAAGTGGATTTGTTCTTACAGGGTGATCTTAGCTAGTAGACTGTGATTGTTTTACTTTGGGAGTATAACTAGACAACAGAACCTAGAAATAGTAACAGAAAAGACATATGAGGAATAATTCTGGCAGTGCATTTGATGATTTTATGTTGAATACAAGTGGCATCAGCTATATATTAATAGAGTATGCAGTGGAAGCATGGTAGTTCAGAACCTCAGATATTTGTTGATGTGACAGTGGATCATGGAAGTAAGCTATGACACAAGAAAAGTTTGCAAAATACAACCTAGCCAAGAAGTAGATTGATTAAAGAGGTATGAAAGTTTGTTTGATGATTAGCAGCAATTGAATGAGTGAAAATTTTAGCACAAGACTACAGCAGTAAGACTGTAGGAATAACTTTTGGAAGTTCTTGGAGTGCGACAGAAACTTAAATAATTCCAACAGAATTTGGATAAGGAGGACAATTGAATTTTCTCAAAAGAGAGTGAAATACTACAAAAGCCAGAAGGAGCAAGGTGTTTCTCAGAGAGTGGTTCCAAAGGTAGACAACCATAAGAAACCAAGAGACTAGGCTCAAAAGGAAGCTTGCATTGGTATAAAGGTAGGTTTGAATACTTACAAAGGAGAGGCTTGAGTGTAGTTCAGTGGACAAGGGAAGTTCACAAGGGAAAAGGTGAAGACAGGAACTATGGAAAGTCATTGCAGAGCTTCAAAGAAAATCCATAGTAGAAATAGAGAAAAGGATGTCAAGGCAAATGACATGATGAATAAATGGAATCAAGAGGAGCTTGACAAGGAGATTACTGAGTTAAAAGAACAACTCAATGTGTTAATGATGCTGCTAGAGGAAAACCAAAGACAAGGCTGGGTCTTGTGGAAAAAGACAGTGAAGTGGCCTAAGTTACAAAGAAGGCTACAACAGAGGCAAGTGAAGTGGTTGGTGGAAAAACTCAGAGAAGCTGAGTTGGAAATGGAAGTTTCCATTTTTGAAGTAGAACAGGGTGAAGTTCTGGGTGAAGATGAAGAATGGAGATCAGTTAAAGATCTCATGAACTATTTTGATAGTTCAAGGAAGCATGAGGAAAGGTGGACAAACGTAGCAGAAGAGGCTATAAAGCCTTATATTTTTTAATCTAATAATTTTGATTTTTTTGCAGGTTTTGTAGAGGATTGGCAGTATTTTGAAGATGTCATAAAAATTGATGAAAGTATGGATGAAAAGAAGGATGAAGAGTACCTCTGAGAAGATAAAAATTCTGAAGCAAAGTATGTTGGAGGATGCCTCTTGAATGAGGAAAACATTGACTTGTTGCAGTAGAAAGAACTTATTGATGAACTGATATTTGGAGTTGTTATAAAACAGGGACAATTTCATGTGGAAAAAGGAGATGAAGTTCATCCAAGAGCTAATATGTGAAACATTAGTTGGGGTTGTTGAGCCTTATATTTTTCCAACTGACAATTGTTGTATGAATACAGGGATTATAAGTGTTAAAGAAGGATAGTTCTCAAATATTGTTACAGAGCATGGAGTTGATGAAGTATTGATTTTTGAAAGCGTAATGACAGAACATAAACTTATTTTTGTGGACATGACTAAAATAGAATTGTCTATGGAAGACAGTCAAAGTGAATCACTGAGAAATAGTTACTATATAAAGGATGAAGCTGGAAATGAAGAGCATTGTGATAAAATGCTTGAGGAGATTGAATTGCTGGTGAAGTTACTAGGAGAACATGGCAATATAAAAGAAATTGTTATAGCAGTACTTGATAGTAGCAAAGAGACTCTAATGGTCATGGAGACATAAGAGTGTTTTAATTTACAAACCAATAGTTTGTTTGCAGGAACAATGAATAAAATGAATGAGTGTGATGTTGTGATCAAAGATATTGAAAAGAGATTATTTGGAGATGAGATAAAAGTTCAAAAACAATAAGAGGGTAAGGATGTAAGGGTGGTAATAAGGATCCCGCAACTCCAAAGTGAAGGTAACCAGCAGAAGATTAAAGGAAAACTTGATTAAGAGACTATGTTAGTTGAAAACATCGTGAAAGATCATCATTCCATCATGATGATAGGCACATTGGAGATAGCCATGGAAGCTATTGAGGTAGTCAACAAAGAAGAAGGACTAAACTCTCATCAAAGGATCAGTGAATCGGAGAAAAAATTGGAGTTACTGGAGAAATGGCTGAAAGCACCAGTACAGAAGAAAGAGCTTAACGGAGACTACGAAGGATCTACATCAAAGGAAGAGAAAGTAGTCCAGCTAGGAAATGAGTTGGACATAGAAATTGAATTGATGATGGAACTGATGAGAAAAGTGTCTCAAAGGGAGAATATAACAGCAAGAAAGCAAAGCAACAACAGTAAGAAAAAGACAGTAGCAGATTGTGAGAGCATAGCTAGTGGGGAAATGTAAGTATGGAGACCTAGAGAACAACAAAAAACAACAACAACAACAACAAAACAGTAGAAAGGAAGAGAGGTAGCTAAAGACAGAATACAAGAAAAAGTCGGGGATCCAAGAGGACAGTGATTGGAGACACGTGATCTAAAGATCATGATTATTTTCTACCTTGGGAGTATGATGCAGAAGAATCATGTTTCCAAATTTTGTACGTTTAGTAGAATCTAGGGGGTCTTGTGCTTTCAAGGGATTTGGTCCCCTAAGTATTTAATTAATGTAATTTTCAATGTTTTGAGTGATTTAAAATAGGATTTAAATTAAATATTGTGATGAATATTTGTAAATGTTCTCGAATGTAGGAGAACGTGTTAGATTTAGGATAGTTGAGATATCATAAGGATTTTAGGGATCTACAGGTCTAATATAGGATTTTGGTTGAGTAAAGAATGGAAATGGGAGAAGATTTAGGAGAGATTGAGAGATTGTTGGATCTAAACTGAAATTAGTTCATATTTCTCTTTGTATGTATTGTAAGCATTTGAAGCATTGAGAAGGTTGGAACGGGGTTGTAAATTGGGCTTCACGAGTATGGCTACTGGCCTACGCATTTATATTATGTTATATTAATGAAAATACAAAAACATAATGTGCGTGAGGGTGAATATATTATGTGTGCAATTCGTTTTTGAGTGAATCATAGATAGAGTATAAAACTGCATTAAATTGTTAGTCTATAGAAATAATATGATTTCTCTATGTCGAGCGACATTGGTGAAACCTTCTGAAGTTTCCTTTGTGGAATCAGTGTTGAGATTTTTGTTTAGGAATATTTGTGTAAGGTGTATATATATGTCAAGATCCTTATTGTAATGGTGGATGGATCAACCTGGAGTTAATTGCAGTCATATTATTGAGGACAGGCGGAGAACAGCTATACTTCTCTGAAGATAGAAACTATGATTTTTCCCCAAATTCCAAAGAATTTTGAATGAGGATCCAAAGGTGGAATGGAAGCACAAGAAATAGCAAATACGTATTTACAGTATGGTGTCTATAATGATAGGACGTTAACTCTGCCTCCAATGTATCCATAGATTTCTCTTCGATGTTTATGGCAATGGTCGTGGATACGCCACAGTTCAGCATGCCTTGATCATCCCAAGCTAACTAAATCTATTTAAATGATTTGTCGATGAATGAAATGTTTATATTGAGGTTTTCTTGTACCATATGTATCAGTAATCACACGGGGCCACTAGCGGAACTAAACTAGCAGGTTTATCTTGATTATAGACAGACATTTGTTAGGTCGCAGTAATAATGGCTATATGCAATACGCCATCTCATATCATGCTTTATTATTTTTGGTGTTTGTCAGGTATTTTTTGTGTCTGAAAGTGATAGAACATATTAAATTAGGAAACCTGGCCCTTCAGACTGTAGAAAATTTGTGATAGTTTAACCCGATAATGCAATATAAATCAAAGCAGAATATTATAACCTACTTCTACTATCGATTTGTGGAAGCTTAAAGATTGAGATGAACAATATAACAAGGAGAAGAAGAATCAATGGCACAATACACATGAAAATACTTTGGGGAAAATCTCAGATAAAAACCCAACACTATTGTATTATCATACATGGTCGAAATACATAGGAATTATAAAAATCCTTAGCTTTCACAGCTAGCCAGCTCTCAGTACAATCCTCACGGATGCTCACAGGCAATCTTGGCTTCTCTCCAGCCTTCCTCTCTACCCTCCAAGCTCCTATTTCCTTGCGCTGCTCCTTGTGGATGATTTTCCTATTACCAAGTGGAAAAACAAGCCTTCAAAATTACGCAATCCTCAAGGATGAATCCTTGACTGCATGCATGAGTTTTCTCCATGAGAAAACACATGAAAATAATAGTACACTATCCTTGAACATTTATCTCAACTAGGTCTTTCTCAGAATAGACATGCATGAGTTTATGATGAGGGAACCTTCAGTTAACTCGAGTAGCACTAGTTGAGTGCATTAATGCATCAACTGACTGTTAACTCACTATTAGTTCCTCAAACAATTTGGAACTAATTTAACTGGATTTAAGTCTGTAAAATGAGTTAACTAATTACAACTTAACTATAAATCAATATTATCTCCTTAATCTAAGGGATAACTCTTGCATGACTTCAGAAAGACTTCTAACTTGAATTTCTCCAACCAATTAATTTAAAATAAATTAATTAGTTATTTCCAAGTAGCTGTTAAGACTAAATTCGATTTTAATTCACAATTTAATTCAAGGACAAATTAAATTGGAATATTCTTGTTGCCATATTTCAACACTCCCTCTCAAGAAGAAAGGGATTATCTTCCACCCTGATCCTATTGTTATAGACATTTTTGGGCACTTCAACCCCAATCATAAATTTCCATAAACTGAGGGCTCCTAAGTCCCTAAAAGTGTTGCTTCACTGCCTAAAGGAACAAGGTCAGCTGATTACATCATCTCCCAGAAGTTCTCCACTAAAAATTTCTCATAAATGGTCAAAACTGGACCATACTGAAAACCCAATGCAGAGGGTGTGATGCATATCACCTTCCCAGTGTATAGGGTGTGATGCATACTGAATGGCTCCTCTGTAGGGTACGATGGTCAGGAATGGACAACTGGCAAGGACAAAATGCGAGGTGGAAGATCATGGAATCTTCTAGAAGCTTCCCCTTGACACTTGCCTCTCTGTTTTCGACCAGGGATGAGTAAGAGATCATCATTCTCCAAGTGGAATCAGGAACTATCAGAGAGAGGACACTAATCAAGACCCTAGAAGATGACTCACCTCCCTACAATCAACTATATATGGATCCCTCATCACAGAGATCCGGAGGCTAGAATCTTGTATCTTGTAGAGAAGTGTTGTTGTTTTTTTGGTGTATATTCATTGTGTTGGGTGATCTAAGCTTTACTTGAGGTGAAGAAGGGCTTTCTAGCTAGAGGATGATGCTGGGTCAGAACATATGGTTGTAATCCTCTCGCTACTTTTCATCTTAATAAAGCTATTCAAATTTTCCTCCATATTCTTGTATGTTCACTTATATATGCATTTGTATGGTTAACACACATCTGGTCCTGTGTTATTTATGAATATAGATCTTTGTTCTTCGATAGTAGTATGTTGCTATGATTCCACAGGTGCTCTTTTAAGCTATGTAGACGAAGAAGAAGCGGTGAAACTCTATCAGGAAGGAGAGGAATCAAACAAGGAAATCAAGCGCAAGACTAAGCTTGGTCTCCTTGGTTCCACTCTCATCTATTTTCATAAAGGAAAATGAAAGTAGACTTTACTTGTTTGTTTCTAAGATAGCCACCAATATTAGTGGGAATAGCAGCATCCAAGTGGACACTATTCCCGGTAACGAAATGGCGACTCCACTAGGGAGCGACTAGATTGTTTGTTAGCCTATCTTTGTTTCTTTTATAAACTTACAAATGGAGCCTGAAGCTAAGCTAGCTAGCCTTCGAACTGCATTTGTTATACAAATGAAAAGTAGATCAATGTTGCTTCAATCTATCTTCGGGTTTTGTTTATGAATTAAACAATCGATCTGCAAACAGTCTAATCGCCTAAGTGGTGGCTCTAGCAACCTCCTTAGATCTACCGCTGTGATTTACATATACTGAACATCACTTACCCGACGTAAATCCCTGAACTGAATTGCAAATTGTGAGTAAAAACTCGTTCAAAGTCTCACACTGGTACCATCACACCCTGCCTTCAAGGCAGTCTATATGCATCGCACTTCCCGAGTGCAGTAGGTGCGCTGCATACTGAATTCACTGTGTGACAGGTGCGATGGTCAGGGAAGGTTAACTTTACCTTCAGACTTTGGTTTTTCCTCACTGTTTTCAGCCCTATTCAGGAGTTTTATTTTATGTGGTCAGTGTATTTCTATAAAAACCCCCCTTCTCTTACATTATTCCACCTCCATATTGCAAAGGATTGTAAGTGTTTTTATGTATTGTACGCCATTTTCAGTTCTCTTTTACAAAAAAGTAGCATAGTCAAACTGTCATTTCTTGACCTGAAAGTGTCGTAGCTGTCTTTTTCAGTTTTAGAAGACAATCTCATTGTTCTTGATCATCAATTATACAGTTACTATTGCATATGATTTGAATTAGTAGTTTTTAAAGTGTCGAAAAGAAATTTTCATTTCGAAATCGCAAAGTGTCTCTCTTACCTTCACTTCATTTTGAAAAG